>JAQPCC010000167.1:0-264962 GCA_028392965.1 Lindernia subracemosa | reverse complement strand
CAAGTAGTTCTTCATGTTTTCGCAAGGTCTAAACGGATCTTTATTCACATCTAAAGATCGAACAATCATTGGAGTATCCAATGGATGAGACTTTATCCATAAAATCTTTTCAATACCTTTTTCGTATAAGTCTCTTGATGTACGAATATCCCATTCTTTAAATATTCAATTTGCAGTCCAAGACAAAATTGTTTTACCGAGATCTTTCATTTCAAACTCTTTTTCAAACAATTAATGGCTTTTGATAACTCTTCAGGAGTTCCAATTATGTTAATATCATCAACATAAACTGAAATGATGACAAATCATTTCCAGATCTTTTCATAAATATGCACGGGCAAGTTTGATATTTTTATATCCCTCTTTCGATAAATATTCACTTAGGCGATTATACCACATACGCCCAGATTGCTTTAATCCATAAAGCGATTTATTTAGCTGATTGAGTACTCATTTCGGGCCCTGAATTTTCAGGTAACTGAAATCCCTCGGGAAGTTTCATATATATATCACTATCAAGTGATCCATATCAATAAGCGGTGACAACATCCATTAGACGCATATCGAGTCCTTCACGTACTGCCAGACTAATAAATAACGAAAAGTAGTTGCATCCACCACAGGAGAATACGTCTCCTCATAATCAATACCAGGTCGTTGTGAAAAGCCTTGTGCAACAAGCCGTGCTTTGTATCTCACAATTTCACCGTTTTCATTTCTCTTTCTAATGAAAACCATTTATATCCAACCGGTTTACATTTTCTGGTATGCGGACTACAGGTCCGAAAATTTCGTTTCTCAAGTGATTTTAATTCTGCCTCGATTGCATCTTTCCATTTTGGCCAATCATTTCTTTGTCTGCATTCTTTTACAGACCTGGTTCATGATCCTCTTCTCATTTATTCATTCATTTCATGTAGCGCTACGTTAAATGAGAATTTATTGTCAACGTGACTTTTTCTCGGTTCCATCTAATTCATTTGGGCATAATTTATTGAGATCTCTTCATTATCATTATTCTCAAAAATTTCAGGTACCTGATTTCCATTATCATAATCATTAATGCCCATTGACTCTTCTAGAGTCGATAAATCCTCGACTGGACCATTCTTATTATTGCTCCTTTCTTTTCGAGGATTTTTATCTTTGGAACCCGAGGGCCTACCACGTTTTAGTTGTGGCTTAGGCTCGATCATTATATGTTCTCCAGGAACATAACTTTTGCAGGAGCATTAACAGCTGGTATATGTGACTTAGTCCTTTTAAGGTCAGTAAAGCTATCTGGCAGTTGATTAGCTAATCCTTGTAAATGAATATCTTTTGAACTTCTACTTCACATTCTTTCGTTCGAGGATCATAATGATTTAGCGATAATTCATTCCATCTAATACTCATTTCCAGCTGTTTCTTTTCTCCCCCTAATGTCGGAAAATTCGATTCATCGAAATGACAATCGGCAAATCTAGCCGTAAATAATCTCCAGTTAGAGGTTCTAAATATTTTATTATCGATGGAGATTCAAATCCGACATATATTCCCAACCTCCTTTGAGGTCCCATCTTAGTGCGTTGTGGTGGAGCAATTGGAACATATACCGCACATCCAAAAATTCTCAGATGGGAAATATTTGGTTCCTGACCATAAACACCTTTGTATCGGGGAGATATCGTATAACTTGTTGGCCTGATGCGGAGATTAGTGCCGCTGCATGTAATATAGCATGTCCCCAACAAGATGAATGAAGTTTCGACTTCATTAATAATGGTCTTGCAATTAATTGCAGCCTTTTAATCAACGATTCTGCAAGACCGTTTTGCGTATGTACATGTGGCACGGGGTGCTCAACATCAATTCCAATAGACATGCAATATTCATTAAATGCCTTGGAAGTAAATTCACCAGCATTATCAAGGCGTATTTTCTTTATTGGAAAGTACGGAAAATGTGCTCTTAATCGAATCAACTGAGCAAGCAATCTCGCAAAAGCTACATTCCGTGTTGATAACAAACACACATGAGACCATCTAGTTGATGCATCAATCAATACCATGAAATATCTAAATGGTCCACACGATGGATGTATCGGTCCACAAATATCACCTTGTATACGCTCCAAAAATCTTATGGATTCATTCTTTATTTTACTTGTGATGACGAATAATCAACTTCCCTTTAGAGCAAGCAGCACATGATAATTCATTAGATTGAAGAATCTTCTGGTTCTTCATTAAATGTCCACGTGAATTTTGAATTATTCTCCGCATCATAATTGAACCGGGATGGCCCAACCGGTCATGCCAAACAAAATGTATTATCATTAGTAAACTTCTGGTTTACGATAGCATGCGATTCAATTGTTTTAACATACGTATAATACAATCCAGAGTCAAAGAAGTAATATTTCACAACTCGTTTATCATTCGAAACCACTTTTGTAATGTGCAAATATTCAATATTTCTCTTTCTACAGTCTCAATGTGATATCCATTATGTCGAATAGCTTTAAAGCTCAATAAATTTTTGAGACTTAGAGAATATAAGGCATTATCATATTAGCCTTGTCCCTCTAGGCAGTATAACATTGGCTCTTCCGGAGCCCTCAATTTATTTGTGCTACCCGATATAGTGATAACACTTGTTTCTTTCATTTCAAGATGGAGAAATATTTCTTATTTCTTAGAATCGTATTAGTCGTTGCACAATCTGCAAGACATAACTCCCCATTGCACATGCTGTATCCATTGTATTGATAAATATATAATAACTAGAATTATTAAATAAATAAGCGTCAAAATAAAATTATATATATAAGATAAAATAATAAATAAATAATGCTTAAATAAAATTTATAACGACACTTCAGTTTTCTTTATTTGGATCTTTAACAAAAACCAAAATATTCAAATGAGCATAGGATCTAGAACCAATTTTCTGAAATATCGTAATCTTGAGCAAAATTTAATTTCATCGACACTTCACTTTTAATTGCTCTTTATAAAGATCAACGGGATCTTTGGGTGCCAACGATAATATATAATAATCTTTATATTGCTTAATACATCTTTCTCAATCATATACTAGTTGTCCACTTCGGGGGAAATATTAATAATAACCACGGTAAATATAATGTTCACGACCACTTTTATTTGCGCATACATTCACTTCAGGGAATGCAACATAATCATTTAGTCGGACTTATGTTTTTCATTCATCATAAATATTTTCTGATCATTTTCTCACGATATTTATTCGTATTATATCGATGGACTGAACATGGTGAATGCTTTATATATACCGAAGTAATTGCGTAAATCTAGCAAGTATAAAATCGAGAGTGATAAATCAAAGTTTGCCAAATTCAATATATTGATATCATAAAAATAAATCATCATTAAAATATTAAAAGGAAAAATTATAATTAATCTTCTTTTAATCTTCTTTTGTAAAAGTTCTAATGAAAAACGATATCCACATCCAAATAACTGTCGCCGTAATAATAATCATAAGTAATAGATCAAACATCGGACAAAGCGTCATCCTTCAAAATAAAATAATTTCAGTAATTTAATATTAAAGAAAAATTATAATTAATAATTATATTTTAAAAACATTGGTAAAAACATTATCATCATAGCCGTAAGGATCACCGTAAATAAAGTAAGCAACAGAAGATCCAGCTTTGTATAAAATGACATGATTCTATAACATGAAAAAGAACATAATAATCAGATAACAAATAAATCAATGATAAAATATATGAATTGTTTTATGAAACTCGTTCTTTATTATTTCAGAATTATTGTCCAAGCTCCGATAAGGTTGCGGTAATAAAATTTGCCAGTGTCCAAAACTATTCGGTCCAAGAATTACTTCAAAATTGTTCAATCAAAAAATCAATAATATGCCGCTACTGAGGTGGGGATAACCACAAGAGTGGGCTTTTTTGGTGTTGTGTACGTGAATATATAAAAAAAATCGTAAATAAAAATTCCACACACCACCACGGGTATGGAAATCTGGACCTCTCGTCACTTATAGTGAACGATATTCGCGAAACCACTCGGGTATTGGCGTTTAGTTATAAAACTTTAAAATATACTTTTATAATATATATTTTTAATTAATCACAATTAATATAGATTAGTATAAATTAAATATTAAATTATCGTACCTCGACTAAACTCGTACGAGATCTTCGACGGAGGTTGATCTTGACGACGGAGAGCGGTCGGCGGATAACGTGTAGAAAAAAGATTAATTATATTAGATAGAGGATAGGAGAATAGATGAATTATAAGGAAAGAGTAACTAGAAGAATAAAGAGAGAGAGAGGAGAGAGAGATAAAGTAGGGAAATGCGGGGGGGTGAACAATGAACCTAATCACCATATACGACGATAAGTCACTAGTACAACTAACACGGAAACAAATAACATCACACGAAAATACAAACTCGGAAAAACACCCATCTATCATCTTAGCACATTATCTCATTTAAAGAATATCTTCCAAATCATCAATAATTAACTAAGATAGTATTTAAAACATCCACATTTAATTATTTCATAATATAATTAAATATTACTATTTCTTATATATAAGCCGGCTATAATCACCCACTATATTAAAACAGATTTACATTTTTACAACCAACGTGGCTCCAATAAATCTGTATCAGAAAAAAATAAAAATTATAAGAATACAATAATTCTTTGAGCATTTTTCTTTTCCACGACATAATTGCTTCTATTAATACATTGGGCTAAGACCAATTATATATGGACTGGGCTAAAGGAGAACACTTCAGATATTATTATTTTTTTTTTTTCAAACGAAAGCAATGAATTTCATTGCCAAACAAATGTTGTAAAGAGTGAGAATCTTATTTATTTAGGTAACGTTGTTTAATTATTTTAAAACTTCTAAATAAATGAAAAATTGCCTTCAATCAATTAGTCTTGTTAATATGTCACATCAAGACAATGCATCACGACAATAACACACTACTTAATTTTTCCTAACATTAAAAAGTAAAACCATATTTAATTCCGACCTCTTCGTCTTATTATCATTATCATTATTATTTTAAAATAAATTACTACCGACCATTAATCAGAACACAAACTTAATTTTATTTTTCTCGAAATTCGATTTAGATACCTTTTTCGGTCACGTCTTGGTTTAATATATGTGAATCATGTGATGAAGACGAAAAAAATAACTTATTATAGAAAAGGATAGCAAAAGAAGCAAATAATGATTAATTAATCATAAATACGTTATATTAAAAAATTAAAAAACATAAAATAGTTGGAGATAATGTTGAGCTGCACCGTTTACTATACTCATCATCTCAGTCTGCGATTACAAAATCATCATCTTCCCAAAGGTTGATTACTTCCATGGATTTCGACTAAGTTCTTGCGATTTTATCAGGTGCGATGATTCTCATTTGCGATTCATAGTATGCGTTTGTCGTTGGAGCGATTCCGTGGTCTGTCTCTTGTTTGAATAGTATTGATCTGCGATGAATGCACGTGAATCACTGCTTACTGTTCTGTGCTGATTGTTTGATTATTGGGTTTAAGAGATGATGGGATGTATTGCAGCTGGGTAACTAACCTCGCCAATGCTTCGAGCAATTTTTGTATTATTAAATATCCCTTTGTTGTTTGGCAAGCGATGAGTGACGAAGATGATGTGCGATTGTTCATGATTTCATTGTGAAACAATCCCCTGCTGCTATTGATTATTTTTGGAGCCCGTAAGCTCGCTGTAGTTTAATCAATGTGTTCAATCCTTTGCAATCGACCTTAGTTTCATAAGTAGATGATTTTTTTTTTTTTTTTATTTTTAGATTTGATATACTGCTGTTTGATATTCGCTTTGGTTTACAAGACTTGCATTGCTTTCTCCATAGATTTTCATGTTTCTCCATAAATTTGTGTTTATATGACTAATAATATGCAGAATGAGTAGCTTAAGAGTGAAAAGAAAGGTGTATAGCATTGCTTGAAGATGGGATTTTTATATCCGTTGTTTTTTCTTTTTTCTTTTTTCTGAATAGAGCAATGTTTTAAGTTTTCGAATTCTTTCTCAGCGAACTCATCAAATTCGCAGGATCAATTAAGCAGCTTCAATCTCTTACCTTACCCCGTCAAGATTTCAACAGCAGCACTTGAGAGAAAGCCTTTATTATATATTGATCGATTCGGGGATGTTCTAAATATGAGTTCGGAAGAAGAGAAAAGACAAAGTGGAGTGTGTTCGAAGGCATTAGGACCATATCGTTGACGCCTGAAGCACTCATGGCTGAGATCAATTCTGCTATTACAGTTCTCGAGTATGCTTGGCATCTGCTGCACTCTTACAGTCTCCACGCGCCACCACGTCTGTTTCGAAGCCCAAAACCTCAATAAAAAGCTGAGTGATGGGGCTATGAAGTCTCCTTCTTGTTTCAGTCTTTCAAAATTTGTCTTGTTATTGTATAGAATAATAATGGCTTGAAGAGGAAAACGTAGTAGTTAGTATGTGATAAGAAAGATTAGCTGGGCTATCGCTTTGTATTTGTGTAAGTTGTGACTTCCTCCTCTTTTCTTTTCGAATGAATATTTGGAGTCATTGTATTGTAGCCCCCTCATTTACCTTTGTCATAATTAATTTATTGAATTTAATTTTCCAAAACACTTAATCCACGACCAAAAATATATATATATATATATTATTAATTCAATCGCGCATGTTTTAAATGTATATGATTTAATTCAATATTGAAAAAAGATTACACACGTTAAGCATAAGCTCCTTATGCAATAAAAATAGTGATAGTGCGAACATCAATTACAACGCCAAGGTTTAAATGGATAATAGTCTTATCGAAAAACGTTAATTTAGTTTTTTTTTCAAGAAATTAAGTAGTACATTATGGATAATCTAAATCTAATAAAAAATGTTAATTTATATTACAAGTTCGTATACGTAATTTGAAATAACGAAAGGTGTAAAGAAATAGAAAAGGATGGAAACTGAAGAGGAAAGAAGACAAACATTAGTATAATATCTCGAGCCATGGCCAGACCACCTCGTCGTATCAAGAACACAGCTGAATATGGAGGAAGATGGGAAACGAACATATCATTTATTAATTAATTGCAGAAATTGTTTTTTGGCAGTTTTACAATTATTAGAACATATCTCATGTAATAACAATTCAATGCAATGAAACTTAATGCCTGACGTTTCAAATAAATAAACTTAATGTAACCCCTCATTTAATTATGTCATAATTAGTATATTGAATTTTATTTTCGTAACACACTTCGACTGTACCATCAATAAGCTATATAAACTTCCAAATTCAAATAAATAAATTCACATTCAATCAATTAAGAAGAAAAAGAAAGAAAAGATCAAAAGGCATATATTGTGCACACAAAATTATTATTAGCACCAACGGTGGGTCTACTACTACTAGTGCTCTTCTTCACCATAATCATGTGCCAATGATGGAAGCAATAAAAAGAGAAGCATGCTTCCTATCGTCATGGTACGAGGTTTTCGGTGTTCGACAGTGTACAGATTTAGGCAGTGAGCCATTATGTCCATTGTGCTTCTGGTGATAATGATCTCGGGACCAATAAGATCGAGCCGTTCAGTATGCATCCCGACTGGCGATGGGGCTTCTGCTCAAACCTCTTTGGCCGTTCGTTGTACTTCTGCACCTGCGGGGCAAGAAACATCAGTCGTTCGAGGTTTTCAACGCAATCTTGCCAAGATGAGTGTAAGAATAGTGTGCATGGTACGACGTTGTGCACGATATGTCCAAGAATCAGTGTAGGAATAAGTGTGAAGGGTTGGTTAGTCCAGATGGTTTCTATTTGCACTTGTTTAGTGCTTACCAGACGAAATCCCTACTTCATCCGTCAAGAAATATGATTGGAAAAATTAATATTTATATAATATTATATATGCATGATTTATTGTTATCGACGACAATAAATAAATTATTTGATTCAGCTATATATGTATAGTTTATATTACAAACATGTTGATTATGATTTAATTCAATATTGACCCAAAAAAAAAGATCTTTATTACAACGCCGCCGCCAAGGTTTTACTTACATCGATTCGATAATAATAATAATCTAATGAAACATCGTTCATTTATTTTTTTTCAAGAATTGCGATATAGCATATAATTGTAAAAAGAATATATATATATATAAACAAAAAGGTGGTCTAACGTCGTATTAATACTTGGCCGACGGTATGGAGTCCCAGTTAAAGTTCCCATCTCTGCTCTGCATCATCGCCATCTGCTGTAAATCCGGCGCCGTTTCCGACACGCTCCAAACCTTGACCGACTTGTCGAGGCTCCCGCTGTACACCACCCACTTCTTGTCCCCTTCGCTCGAGCCCTTATCCGCCTCCACCGCCAGGCACTTCACCGGGCCGTTGTGCCCCGTCAGAACCGACAGGCACGTGTGGACCGAACCCTCCCTCCTCCACACGCATATAGTCTTGTCCGCCGACCCGCTGAACACCAAGTTCCCGGCCGCCTCCAGGCACAGAACCGCCAGCTTGTGCCCCTTCAGGACGCCGCCGTGAGAGAGCTGCTTCTCGACCCCCAGAAGTTCACTATCCCGTCCGAGGAGCCGCAGTAAACCACCGAGCCGGATGGGTTCACGGCGAGCGCCGTGACCGCGCACTCCTGGCTCAGCAGCGTCTGAGACAGCGTGTGGCTCGTGGCCTTCCCCTTCTGCTCCCTCTTCCACACCTTAACCGAGCCGTCCGCCGAGCCCGTGTACACCACCCCTCCCACGCTCGACACCACCGAGTGACAGCGTCGTCGGGGCCTTGACCGACTCGATGCACTTGTTGTTCTCCACCTTCCACACCTTGAAGGTGCGGTCCCAAGACGCCGAGTAGAGCAAGCCCTTCTCCCCGTCGATGCTCAGGCAAGAGATGGCGTCCGTGTGCTTGATCCAAACGGCCGACCTCTTGCGCTTCACCTCGACATAGTTCCTCGGTCGGATCGACGCCTTGAAGATGTCGAAGAATGTGGGCATGGTCCCGACCCGTTTGTGCACGCTCGGGTTTTTTAGGTTCACCTTCCACACGCGGATCTTGCCGTCCTGATGGCCCGTGAAGATCTTTCCATCGACTGAGATGATGATCGCCTTCACCAGCCCGCTGTTGGACTTGAATGCAGAGAACTCCTCCATGTTCTTCCAGACACGTATGTTCTTGCTGTCCGAACCCGTGTAGAGGAGGTCGTCCTTGGCTGCAAGGGAATAAATGTGACCCTCTTCGCGGACCAGCGAGCCGATGAGTCCGCTCTGGGGCATTGTCTGAGTGGCCGATGGGTCAGTAGACCATGGGGACTTGGCGAAGGGGGAGGCATTTTGGTTCCACGGGGACATCATCATGGGCGACCCTTCGCCGCTCATGCGGGTCGGGTCGTACGCCGAGAAGCTGCTGTTTCTAGCAAAGTCGTCGTCAGTGTCTTCTAGAGGGGTGGAGGAGGAGGAGGACGGCGCCGTGTGGGCCATGTTGCCGGCTTCTGAGAACACGGTTTGTGCTTGTGAGATTGATGACGATGATAATGGTTATTGGTCTTTTCTATCAAAACAAAAGGAGTGATCTTGGGAGGAAATGGAGGTGTTGGTGGTTGGTTCTTTTTTAGTTTGATTCTATTTGCTGCTTGTTTATTAGGGCTGCATGGTGTTTTGGGAGGTGAAGGAGAGAAGGGGAGATTTTGTAGGGAGGAAATGAATAAACGATTGGAATGTATTTGATGAATAAATATTTGTTTGGCTTTTGTGTGATTTTTTGTAATATTTGGTTGGGATGGGAGAGAGTTTCTCGGGGAAAACAAGGTTAGTTTTGTGTTTATGGTGTTTGGATTTCTTGATCCTAAACATTTTTCGTGAGAACAAATACACATATGTAGTTTGTGGCTATTAATATTTTCTTTTTATGAGTTTGTGTGTAACATATTACTACTTTGTATTCATAATTTTATTGTGACCAAAACATAAAATGATTAATATTATAGACAAAACAACATAAAAAGATTCATATTCTAGAGATTAGAGACATAATTGATGCTTAGAGACAAGTGTTTAATAGTAATTCCCATTAACATGGCACTGACAGAATCATCTTTATTACAACCGACCAACTTTAAAGTAGCTCAATTGTTTATTTTATTACATTAAATCAAACCCCATAATCTAAGCACACACCCATATTCGTACTCATCCAATTACACCACTTGATTCTTGCTAACACTCAATCCTAAATCCCATACACATATAATGTTCTCTCTAATATCTAAGAACAACAAGAAGCAGCAGCCAGCTATTGATAATTACCAAGAAAATGATGATCAAGAAGAAGAGTGCCCAGGGAATGATTGTGGCCTCAACGTCAGCAGCCACTTGTATCTAAAGCCACCGCACACCACCGGGACGCTCGACAAAGCGGTGGTCCTCCGCCGCAGACGTGCCAACAAGGTGAAGTCCGCCGTGAAATCTCTGTTTAGCTCACCCTTTACCTCGAAAGATGATAACACAGCGGCTGCTGATGATGGTAAGAAGAAGATCGGATCGGTTGCAAGGATTAAATGGGCTGATGATGCTTTTGCTGCACCTTAATGTAAATGGTTAGTTACGATATTTTCATTACGTATCGATAAGTTCATGTAAGAAGATTGATATGTATGTTTAATCAGATCATGCTTGTGTAATATGACTATGACACTGACCTGGAGAGTATGGTGTTTGATCACGTTAGGCTCGTAAACTCTGCTCGTGATGTATCACAATAGCAGTAAGATCAAGTTGAAAAACGTCACTGAACTGTGTGATCAGTGAATCGTATGTAACTTCGATTAATTCACGATCATCGATATTAGGACAATCTCGATCGACTAGCAGCAGTTCCTTTATGCTTCCTACTTCACGATCTTGAATCCCGCAAGGGACTATACGTTGAAAAGGGGTCAAATCCGTGGTCACGTTTAAGGCCAAGCCATGATATGTTATCCATTGTGATACTTTGATGCCAATAGCTGCTATTTTTTTATTGCCTGAAGACGAATGTAAGAAGATAATTTGTCCTAATTAACTCATTTCGAGCAAATGGCTAATTAATTGAGAAAGAAGTAAGGGCAAGGGCATACCAACCCAAACACCAGTTAAACCTTCAACGCGCGAAGCTTCGATGGCAAACGTAGAGGAAAGAACACGAATAACCACCTCTTCAAGGGCTCGAAGGTACCAGTGAAGATCCATTAGTTGATAACGGAGATTGATTATGGGATACATTACTAGCTGCAGAAGAGAAAGCAAGTTAAAAAAAAAAAGAAGATATTTATCAATCTTACATTCGTGCGATTAACATAACCTATGAAGGACAAACACATTCAAGCCTCGGGTCCAGACACAAAGGTTGAGCATTGAAGTACACACCTTATGAAGGAATCCAAACCAAGAGAGCAAACCAAGGCACGCACAAGAAAAGTAACACGACAGTGACAACATTTGCAATGGTCGTGGTGTTTTGTTTTGGTCGTAATAAGGATATGTTGGGGACGCTGACGGCAGAGAATCGGACACAAAGTGGATTTGAACTAAGTTATGAAGTGGATTCTCCATGTAATGAAGTCAATCCTTCGTATCATCTCAAACATGATAAGTTGTTCTTACTTCCAACCCAACTAACAAATGTAAAACTCGCATCACACAGACCATTGATTCAATTCGAATTCGAACCACTTAAGATATGAAAAGATTCAATGAGGATATCAATGAAATGCCAAAGAGACGCACCTGCCCTGGACCATGATAAGTAACTTCTCCACCTCGTTCAGTTCGATACAAATCAAAAGGCGACTTCTTTGCATCGAAGTTCAAGTACTCCTCCGAACTACCAGCACCCAAAGTGTAAACAGGGTTGTGTTGAAGAACAATCAAAGTATCAGTAAAATCTTCATTCTTAACATTCAATGCCTTCTTTCCTTTCACGATAGCGTTTTGCCACGACCAAGCCTCGCCATAGGGAACAACCTCTTTGTGTAAATCGTATAAATCACACCTGAAAAAACAGCTAACAATCACCAAAAGAGAAAGGACATCGAATAAAATTGGTGGGAAATTCCGGTGAAATTACCTCCTTTTCGATTTCTGGGTTGCTGAGATTATATATTTTCTGCGAAACGAGCGATCCACCTTGATTAGTTTTGATGGGTTTTGCAGTGAATTAAGCGGCTTGGAGCTGAAATTTGGGCTACTGCATAGAATCATTTCTCAATCTGTCAAGTTCTAACGAATATCATGTAAGAGTATCTGCGCCTGCGGCGTTATATCTCTGCCGCCGCACGGCGGAGCAAACAAAGTATCCCAAAAAAAATTACTTTTAAGTAACATATTACATTGTTACTATCATAATGGCTATAAAATAAATTTTGTAGATTTTGTTGAGTTGAACCATTGAAGCATATCGAACTGTCTAATTAATTAATTTTTAATTATTGCATTTGAATGTAGATTAAAGCAAAAAAAATCAGTACAGCCGCAAAGAAGCTCATTAAATTTACAACTAAACTTACCTAACTTGTAACAAGAATTAGGAATTAAATTTGAGTTTAGACGCAATAATAGGACATTCATTTTGAAAAGTGTAAACCTGAATTATTATTACATCAACAGAATAACCATGAAACCATTACGAATGACAAAATTGAAACTCAAAAAGCAGACATAACCAAGATACACACACAATAATAAATTAAACTCGAAGAAAAATAATAAAATAAACAACAGCATTCATTCATATTACATAACATCATTTCAGATGTTATTATATTGAGGCCAAGAGATCTCTCATCTCTGAAACTGCAGGTATGGTCTCTGTTGGATATATCTTAGCAACAAGCTGGGCAAAGCTCTCATACTTGTCAAGGAACTCCTTCTGTTCATTTAATTATTAATTCAATATTTCAACAACAAACAAATTAAATTTATGAAGGCATTAATTAATTGCAAGTATTAGAAGGGATTTCTATGTGTAATAAAAGGATGATGTCATTTTTCCATGGTAAAAGGAATGTCAATTACCTTGCATTTATCCCATAATGAAGGCAGCAGTTCCTCCGAGGTCAAACTCTTTTGCAATCTTTTATACATGGAAGCAATTGTCTTGTCAACCTACAAAAGGGCATTGATTTTTAGACATTCACATACCCACGGTCCAAACGTTTCAGTTTTGATCATTGTTTCCGTGAAAAAAGTTTTAGGAAATTTTCCAACCGTTTCGATATTCGCTATAAATAAATGACTATGAGTGTCGAAATCATAGTAATTTTTCGTTGCACAAATTCTGAAAATACGTACCCCAGATAGACTTGATTTTACAACCTTGCGCAGATCCGTTTTCAACAATCCAAGCTGGAAAGGGATCTGAAACAGTAAAAGAATTTGGCATTTACGTTGAGATATTCGTTCGCCTCTTCAAATATAAAGTTTTGTGCAGGTTGAACGTAAGTTATGGATTGATGATGATTACATCATAGTAGAATCAAATGATAACACTTGCAGTATGTCTCTCTTAACAAAAATTTGTAAAAAACTTCAGATGATGAACATCTTAAAAGAACTGTAGAAGTAAGAGCATAGGCTTTGTATTCTAACCTCTTCTGGTGGAATTGTGTACATCAAATCCTCAATTCTGCTAGCAAACTGGAAAAGCCTTTCGAAGTGCTGCATTTCAGGGGGGAAAAAAAAAGAACATCAATAAGCACTTCCAATATCAGAATTGTGACAGGAAATTAAATTCCTAAAAGCATGCATTGGAGGGGATATCTTGTTAGAACCTTATTGTGTAAAGCCCTCAAGCTTTTTATTAGGGTCCCGATTTTACATAAAACTTCAATTTGTATATTATAGTTCTGAGGTCGTAAATTAACTCAAGTAGGACAAGTCGCCGGTGATGTAGAAATGATTTAAATAGGGACAAGGATATCAGGATAATAGGATATAATTTATGCAACATTTACAAGAACAAGAGAAACAGACATATGTAATAAAGAATAACTCACATTATAAATGATTGTGCTAATAAAGCGGGTGCAAGCTTGCTCGTAAGATTCACTGGCTTGGTGATAAAATTTTGCTAAAGTGGTTACAACATTGGCCAGATCGTACAGACTGAAACATTGATTAAATCATAAAACATGAAAATTGTCGAATGAGTAAAAATATATGCAATAAACAAGTTTAACTGTAGAAGCCAAAAAAAAAAGGTGTTGTGATACCTATTTTGAAAGGCCGCGTAATTTTCTAAAAGTAAAATGTCAGCATATTTAGAGTCTGCTTGAGCAATTTTCTCCAATGTCGTAAACATAACGGTCACCTGCAAAACATAGTACTTTATCAAATTTTGTTTGGTAGATCTAATAATATCTCAGAAGGAAATATTAAAAATTTTATATAATCTTAATAGATGATTTATTTTCTTAAGAATCTACAATCTTCTTTTCGTAGGAAACTACGATATTTCATATACAGATAACATTTTCATTTTCTCATCACTCAATGAAAAATATTTGGTCAGTTTCACCTGTTAGACGAGATACTTACCTCACAATTTGTGAGGCTTAGAAACTTTGTTTCCGGATCCAGACAAGAGAACGAAACTCTCATTAACAATATTAGTTTTGTGCATAATCTTATTTCATTTGTTTTTCTTATCAAAGTTATGGACATGGATCTATATTTAACATATAACGCACTATATAAAAGAAACGAGGAAAAATATTCCAGATGACTCACGAATTTTGTGTAAGCATTGTCAACCAAATCCCTTGATTGGCCCTGGATATATTGCTCCATGCGGGTTGCAAGAGTAGCAAATCTATGAAAAATCTCAACAAAATTAACAAGGCACGCAAAATATACTAAATGAAAAACATTAATGTAAAAGCATCAACTAGACATATGAACAACGAGAAAAAGAACTAGAGGGCATATTTAAAAGAAAGATCTGTCGTATTTATCTATTATGATTTCCCTAGGCTTAGCTAGTAGTGTAATGATTGAGATAGAAGTATAAAGATTGCATTAGAAAAAACGAAGCTATAAATTATAAAGTTGCTCAACCTGAATATATATGATAAGACTCCCGCTTGTCGCACATTTTTTTCATTTCTTTCAATCTGATGGCAAGCTTCATCTACAAACTGAAAATGTGGAGAAAAAATGAACCAAGGGGAAAAATATCATCATTTTCAGTAAAAACAAACAGTATATATAAATGAAATTCCAGCAAAACCTTGATTTCAATTTTGCAATTTTATCTTAGAAGAGGGCCTCAAGACAAGAATACAAAATATGACGTACACGACTGAACTGCGTGGAAATTCTGTTGTCTAGGTCATCAAGTAAAATGCGCACAAATCCCGCAGCATCAGCTTTGTGTCCCGATGTATATTTTTCTGTAATTCCATGCATGGATATACATCGCAAAGGATCGATTTTGTATGCCCAGTCCACTACTGCATAAAAATCCTCCTACAGGATTGGTCGGAAAAGGACCAGGGCAACATTTTTTTTTATCAGAAACTGAAACTTGGCTCTCACCATATAAATAACGGATGTAGGATACACATCAGCAGTACCTGTATACCATCGAGCAAATCACGTAGTGATTCATTCAACGCCTCGAGCTCAGAATTTCTTTTACCTACAGATTGAGAATGTTAGAGCAGAGCAGGTATGAGCTAAATGAAAACTTGACAAAAAATGATATTTTTACCAGCTTTGTCGTCCTCGTCAATGTCCAAGATGCCCAAATCATCAGTATCATCTTCTATAACAGTTTTATTACCATTGGAAACACCGCCAACCGGAACAAGAGCAGGGACTTCAAAACACATGAAGTGTGCAAAGAACGAACTCTACAAATTTTATTCAATGAACAACATAGTGAACCTCATTGAAGCCAAAAATAAGTGAACCTCATTGAAGACAAAAAAAAAAATTAATGGACAACCATCATTAAATAGTCTTAGAAGGTTTTTAAACCTCGTCAACAAGGAGCGGAATAAAAATTGTGAGCATTTTCGAATACGCTTCAGATACTGAAGAAGTGTCTGCACTATTTGCATTTTGACTAGCGCCTGCAGAACCATCGAGCCATACAGTTGGATTCCTTGATGCTTTTGTGCTAGCACGAAGCTCGTTTGCAAATTCTCGGGCCTGATATGGAAATAAAACCTTTTATTAGACTGAAACTATATGTTATCTTCTACATAATGGGTACGGGTCAAAGATTAAAATTGAAGCCTAAAATACAGTATAGTAATGTCAAGTCATTTATTTCCTGACCTCACGACGTAGAAGCAAATTCAAAGAGCTACAGTACGCTTTCCTTAACGGCCCCAAGCAATTTTTATCTAGGGTCTGTATTATTACGAAAACCAACAAAATGTATCAGACAACAAGAAGCAATTACGGAGAAGTTAAAGATAACGAAAAGACATTAACGTGGTGATTTAACGTGGTGATGTAACGATAAAATATAAATATTCAAAGCACCTTCAAGTGTTGCAGAAGCCGAGCATATGTCCTGCACTTGTATCGTAAATCAGCATGATCGGGCCTTTTCAACTGTCCTCGCTGTTAAGTTCAGATGATCAACGCTAACATTCAAAATTTCCTCAACAAACTCATATAGCAGTTCATAATCAGAAATTCTAAAGTTATACCTGAGAGAAATAACTCTTGTCGCTTATCATGAAATCCACCAAACTAGAGAAATAATTCCTAAGAAAATCAGAAGCCCTTTTGACAAAAGTGTTCTTTAGCTTATCAAGTTCTGCCCGCTTCTCTCTGACCTGTTAAGTTTCACCCGTTCATTGCTAGTAAGAGAAGTTGTCGCAAACTCACCAATTTTCCATGCAATACACACTCCATAACGAAATATATGAACTTCACAAAACTGTTGCTATCAAATTCCAGTTAAAAAACAAGTCAAGCCTACATATTGACACATCATGTAAGTGGTATTTACGAAGTTACTACAATACAGAAATTAATAGACATCAAAGGCTACAGTATACACAGAGGAAACCAGACACTATACATACAGATTTCATGTTTCCATAGCAACGATCTAACTTGGGTGCTTCAAGGCTTCTTATGGCATTCGATAACCACTCACAAGCTTCTATATTCTGAAGCATGCGGGCTTCATCAAAGGAACCCCCTGTAAGACATGCTGCATACTGCATATGCAAGGAATATCAGAAAAAGGACTGAATGTGTGAAGGAACATCGATGACTATTAATAAGAGTATTATGTGATATTTTAACAATATAAATTAAATAGGTGAGCCATATCACCTCAGGCGGGACACGCAATCTCTCAAGAAGATTTTCAAGCTCCTCAATCAATGCCTTATTGTTCACTGACTGCATCTCCAATTTGTTGTTACGGGTTTCAATCTGCATGTCCCAACAAGATATTGCAGTGGTCAAAGTGACAATCTTATGCAATTTGGTATCAGCAAGTTATTTTTACCGAATAAAATGTCAATATTTCACAATAAACAAACAGATGGGCAGACAACAAATATATGGATTAGAAGAAAATTTTAGCTACGGTTGCATGCAGAGAGATGAAGCCTAAATTAAGTGAAAAGTATAACCTTGAGTAATACACATGCATAATAATGTGTTTAGCTAGAAGTTTCCATACCGATTCGATGTCCTCTCGCATGTGGCGCAGTTTTAAATTAAAAATGCTCAACCACTCATCCATGTCTTCAACACAGTTAGTGGCTGACTCAAGCCCTTGTAAAACCTACATTAAACGGTAAAGGTAACTCATTTAATGGATAAACCTCCACAATGGTATGAACTGGAGAGTATATCCAAGTAAAAAACAACCTCATTTATCAAAGGTTCGTTCTCCAAAATTGCATGCACGTTTGCTGCTTCAAGTGCTTGAAGCTCTCGCTTCATCCTCTCAGAAAAAGCCTCTGCTTCACCAATGCCCATGACATAACTGTAGGACATAAGATGAGCAACGAATTAGCACAGATAGCTGAACAAGGAAACAGAAAACCCTATGCATTTGAAACAAAGATCTTCGGTCGTTGAAACAATTGATCATTAAGGAACTATATCTCAAACTTAAATTTTGTTGCCCGGGGAGATAATTTATTGTTCCAGAAGCTTGATAATCAGGCATTTTACTTGTGGTCCTAGCATATTTCTTGTCTAAATTCTTAACACTGTTGACAAGGGAAACTTTGAAGTTCGACATACGAGTCCAACAAATGAACCCAATCGAGTAATATAACATGTATCAAAGTGGGAAAAAAAATATTTACGTACGTGCCTAAAAGAGCCTCCATGTCCTCTTCCTCTGCTTGGATCACAAGTTCTTTTTCAACTGTCACTTTCATTTCACCCTCAGCAACCGAAGTCCTAACAGGGCCATCTTGAATGTTCCCAGGCTGCTTCATAGGTACTGGGGTATTTTCCTGCAAAGTAATAAAAACAAGTCGAACAAAAAGCGGGTGGATAATAAGGTATTGAACTAATGGCTACTGGCCCAAAACTAGATCAGTTTTATGTCAATTATTACAATGTTGAAGTCAAAGGCTCCTTTGACTGAAGTTTCTGCTCTACCAAAACAAGCTCTCTTAAATCTTATCCAATTCCGTGTAATACCAAGTATTCCAATCCTATCCAATTAATGAATACTCACTCTCGTTTCAACCACAACAATAACCGACCAAGTGATATACATATAAATATGCCAATAATATTTCTAATTAACCATATAACGAGTTGCTTGCAAAAGAAGAAGCAAATTATATGACACATACCTTAGCCCAAAGTGCCATCTCCACAACATCAACGCCAATAACTTTAGGAAGACGGCCCAACACATCCTTGCATGTATTTAAGATAGAAAGAAGAAGTCGATTCCTAGATCGCAAAAAAATCAACAGTTATAAACTATGGAAGAATATAAGTTCCTAAAACGATTACAGGAATTAAAGCCAAGATCACTTTCATACCTATCATCAACATTGCGCATGGTCCACTGAGGTGCAGCAACACTCTGACTTCTCAGGTTATCAAACCCCTTAAAAGAATGTAATCAGCACATTAATCAAATTGACTTAAAAGCTGAACTTTTACGATTCAGTCATACAAATGCAAAGGTCTGAATGAGATCTATACCAGCATAAACGAACATCCAGTTGGATCATTTGTTACAACTTCAACCTTTGAAAGATGCTTCAGCTTGTAGAGCTTTGCCGGCTACATCAAGAAGTAACAAGGCAAGCCATGTAATTAAAACGTGAAATGGCTTCCAGAAGGTTTGATCACTCTTATGTTGTGGGATTCAATCACTCTCCAATGTCCGCTAACTCATTACAAATGATTCTAGAATTCTTTTTAACTCCTGACATGTTTTTATTTAAAGGTAACAAGTTTCGATTTCAAAATCCTAAATTCCAAACATCAGCTAAAGAAAACAAACCTCAAGAACACCACCGGTTGAATCTTTCAATACACGAAGAAAAGCTTTCATCCTGTGTCCTTTATCCTTTGCTGCCGACAACGAAAAGAAGTTGTTGACAACAAACAATAGCTAAAGCAGCTGAAACTCAAACTATTTGATACAATGTCGTTGATCAAAGAACAAGTTGCAAATGCCACACATACTATTACCACAACCTAACAACATCTGTATAGCATCCAAGCACAGCCAATCAAGTTCAAGAGAGAATTATAAAAAGGGGAACTCTTCGTGCACAATAGCAGCAACCCATTGGTAAATCTCAAAAAGACCACAATACAAGTCAATAAACTCAAAAAGCAAGAACTTACTAGTAATGGCGAGAACACGCGGCTTAGCCATATGACTGCGTCCTAATTTCCCAGTTTTTCCCCAGATCGCACGGCTCTTGGCGACTCTGATCGACAAAACGATACTTTCCTTGGTTCCTTCGATCGCAGCCTCGCATAGTCGACGCAATTCCTCATCGTCAGCGCTCGATTTAGCCATCCCTAAGCAGTAGAAGCAAGTAAACTGTTGGGTGATTTAACCTTTCGCGTTTCTGCTTCTTATCGAGCTGAGAAGTGGTGAGAGAAAATGTTTACTTTCACTTGCAAAGTCATTAGAGAGTATGAGAATAGTCTCCTCTTTTCTTTCTCGAGCCCAAACGACGTCGTTCACATGATTTTCTTTGATTGCGTTCCTTTATTACGACATCGTATCGTATCTACCGCTGGTAATATAACCGCGTCCATGTTTTACACCGTTGGCGAAAGGTTTTCTATATATATTACATTATATCTAATTCTGATATGGTAAATGTGTAAAATATTTTCAACGTAGAAAATTTAGGAGATTTACAAATCTATTTATATATTTTTTTTCCATTTTATAGATTTAAAACTTATACAAGTATAGGCCAAACATTCGCAATCGCAGAGTTTTGCCACGATTTTGAAAAGGTTAAATTTGGTAAATGTGAAGAAGAAGAATGTATAAACTAAGGGCAAATTTTGTTTCAGTCTTTGTTAAAATATAAATTTATCATTTTATCCACCAGCGCGATTCTAGAGGAGTTGGAGGACTAATTAGCAAAACGCCCTTAAAAGTAGTTATTTGCTTGGTAAATAGATAGCCCAACGGCGACATCTCACCGTTAACGGAAAGATGGCGGTGTGGGAAACGGACGGACAGATTTCAACGTTCCTCAAGACCGGCGTTTACCCCTTGGACGAGGCCAACGCCGTGTTCCTCGACCCGGTTCGGATGCTGAACGGGTCGTACGCCCGGTTCAGGGTTTCTTCCTCAGCCTACTACTCGCGCTTCTTCATCAATTCCTCGACGCAGCAGGGAGCTGATGACGTTTGTAAGAAATCTGCGACGAAGCGTAAACGCGGGAAGGAGAAAATTCGACTTCTGAACGCTTCCGAGCAAGTTGCCGAGCAACGACATCAGGTTAGTGGGCGTGCTAGGTTTGTTTAGCTCAGATTAATATTATCGAAATAGTCTACCAACTCTACTTCGCGCTCGATGGCTCATAATCTTTGCTGAAACTGAAGATAAAAAATGAATTGAAATTCATTATGTTATCAATGGCTTTTCTTGTGAAGGAGATGAGGCCATTGTTGTCAAAGGCACATGAAGCATTGATTGGCACTAGTTGCCTTTTGGAAACACTGCCCAGTTTGAGGAGTGATGCAGAGAAGCGTACCGTAGATTCGAATACAAAGGAGAGTGAGCTTGATCTTGTGAACTTGGGTAGTGATTGGCAAGCTCAGTATTACGAGATTATTCTTGAAGGCCAAAAAGAAGAAGAGGGACATGCTGGCATAGCAGGTTGGTTCATTATACGAAACTCTTAGTTTGATGGTATTTGTTCCGTTTTCTATTTCAGTGATGAATGATAAGAAAAGATTCAATTCGACAAATTGCTAAGTTCTGTTTGATGATCATGCCATTTTTTCCCAGGCAATAAATCGTATGATGAATTTGCACTTCCTGTTTACGAGAACCTTGTTGCCAATGAAGAAACTAGTGAGATTGTGGCCGAGCTATTTGACCATAAGTACATTTTGCCAATGAAGAGTCGTTTCTATATGGTACGAGGCTGAGCTTAAACCCTCTCTTACCGAGGAATCTATTTTACTTATATACTTACAAACGAGGAGAATGTGGTAATCTAACCTTTGTTTTGCATGTCACAAAAAGTCAGATCTCAGGCAAATTCATAATCTCATTCCGGGTAATAAATTTGATATCTTTACACATCTCTTTATGTTCATTTGGTCTCTTAGGGTCTATAAAATTTGCAAATTTTTTGAATGATTCTGTGGACATTCCGGCATCATTAGCTTCATGGGTTTCCAACTCGATGGATAGATAGGAGTAATAAATTGACACAATGGCATATATATAGCTTCTTGGTTTGTTCTGATGGTTGTTAGAAGTATCAAGAGTTTCGCTGCAGTCTATTGCTGGAAATATGTTTCTAGATAAGGCTTCAATTCAAGAAATATTTCTAATCGTTTACCTTTGTTCCATGACAGCTGAATCGGATCATGGCTTCAATCTTATAGTGATTGATCCACCATGGGAAAATGGCAGTGCACATCAGAAACAAAAGTCTGTTCGGTCATTTTAGGTTTCTTCAGAATTTTTCGATTTGATTCAGCTTCTGAGATAACTGATTTTTTCCTCTCTTGACTACTTCTACAGATACAGGACTCTCCCCAATCGATATTTTCTGTCTATTCCAATAAACCAACTCACACATACTGATGGTGCTTTGGTGGCCTTGTGGGTGACAAATAGAGAGAAATTGCGCAACTTTGTCGATAAAGAGTTATTCCCCAGATGGGGGGTAAAGCATGTTGCTACATATTACTGGCTAAAGGTGCTATCATTATCTTCTCATTTTAACATTACTAGGCACGTCCTTTTTTTCGTTCTAGTGAGAAAGATTAACACAAGCTAGTGACAGGTTAAATCCAATGGCTCACTGGTTAGTGATCTCGATCTCTTACATCATAAACCATATGAATGCCTTCTCTTAGGATTCAGTGGCCCAAAGGTGAGTCTCTCAGATGATTAAGTGTGGGTTATCTTTTGTACATGCCTGATATCATTTCCTAATGATCATACATGTTCAGGATATTAACTCAGAACTTATAAAACGCATAGTGGATCGCAAAGTCATCATCAGCATTCCAGGAGGCTATTCAAGAAAACCCCCCATTGGAGGTACATGCTCGAATTTGTTCTAAACAAATGAAACAACTCATAAAATACAGACCCTTTTTTGTTTCTTTAAACAGAGTTGCTCCGTCAATATGTGCCTCGTAATAAGCCGGCTCGCTGCCTCGATCTCTTCTCCAGGGAAATATTGCCGGGCTGGACCTGTTGGGGCAATGAACCCCTCAAGTTTCAAAGCTCAAGATACTTTGTTTCTCCCAATGGTGAGTAACTAACTTATATAGCTAGCCATGATCAAGATAGTAACCATGCGGCCAATGTGCTACGAATCCATCTCAACTCGATCTATAAGGAACCATCTCATCTTACTACAAAACATTTCTTGGCTTCCTTCTTGCGACGTGCAAGAATGTGACTTTTTACTTAACGTGCGACGTTTTGCTATTTTTATTACATTAACGAGACTGATAATTACTTGGATCGATTCTATGAATCGGAGTTCTAGTAGGTCCACGTATATATTCCCCTGCCATGGTCAATTTTTATTTTTTTATTTCCCCTGCCATGGCTGAGACTGATGATATAATACGGTCAAAGTTGTTCTATATTTGGATTTCTGTGGCTTGAGATACAGCAAGATGCTTTTATGCCTAATATAACAAAGAAAATTAAACTTACTTTTCAAAGCTGAATAGTTTCGTTTCGTTTACAAGCTGTATCTCACTACTTGATTACTATTTACTAATAATTACTAAACTAAATCCACACATATACTGTGTGTTTCTTTGCACATCTAACTGACATGGAAGGCTTGTTGACCAGCTATGGGCCCCATGCAACAAACAAGCACAAGAAGTTTCTTTTTGTCCAAATCCTTCTTTATTAAACGTCAGAAGAACATGATAAGATTGTACATTACATACAGAATAGCAGGACATATATTAATACAAATACTAACAGCCTTATTTCTTTTTTTTCCAAATTATCAATTAATAATTTGAACTGAACCGTTCTTTTACTTTTATACTAAAAAAGCAGAGTCCATTTGGTAATGTATTGAGGCTCTTTTATCTGTTTGTATTTTCCAAGTCACGACAGAGGAAAACACGCACTAAAACACACACACACACACACCACACACGGTTTGTTCACTTCCTTCACCCCTCGAAACTACTGATTACTTCACGCCCTGCAAGGCATGCCCCACAACCTCAACAATATATACATACATACATACATACATACGCACAAGTAGGAAAATGATTGTGTAAAGAAACAAGAAAAAGGTTGTTTATTTAACAAAACGAGAAAGAAAGAAAGATCTACAAAGGAGCTAAAAAAATAAAGCAACATGATGTGGGAAGGTGGAGGCGGATCTTCGTCGTCACCGCCATCTCCTCCGTCGCAGCCTCCTCTCTCGGGTGGCGCAGGAGGCAGGAGGAAGCCGTCTTGGAGGGAGAGGGAGAACAACAGGAGGAGAGAGAGAAGACGAAGGGCCATCGCTGCTAAGATATACGCTGGCTTGAGATCACAGGGAAATTACAATCTGCCGAAGCACTGTGACAACAACGAAGTGCTTAAGGCTCTTTGTGCTGAGGCTGGTTGGGTTGTTGAACCCGATGGCACTACTTATCGCAAGGTTCTTTGCTTTACTTCTTCAAATCTTTGCAACTGTTAACTCTTTTGCTTTTGTCTTAGATCTGCTAATCTAGGATGTGGGTTTTGCTGTATTGCCATCAAAATTGGATTTTGTAATGAATCCTCTTTATGCGATTTCCTTTTTAGGTTCTTAGACTCGATCTTCCAAGGGTTTTAGTCTATGAAGAGTTCAAGAAAACTTTGTGTCTTTATTTTTATGTTTTCAGCTCATAAATTTAGGTTGAACAACTTGTGTTGTTACATTTTCTTCTAAAGATTCCAAGAGCTTTGTGAAAGATTATGGTGGCTTTGTTTCCTTTTGGTGATCTTTGAAAGATTAAATAAGCTCTATCATTCTTACATTTTCATCACTGTCCTATTTCTAACATAACATCTCAATTCAATTTTTCCAGGGATGCAAGCCGATCTCAATGGAACGAGGTGGCACGTCAGCGAACATCACGCCGAGCTCGTCAAGAAACCCCAGCCCACCTTCATCCTACTTTGCAAGCCCCGTCCCTTCGTATCAACCGAGCCCAA
Source organism: Lindernia subracemosa (assembly GCA_028392965.1). Taxonomy (NCBI): domain Eukaryota; kingdom Viridiplantae; phylum Streptophyta; class Magnoliopsida; order Lamiales; family Linderniaceae; genus Vandellia; species Vandellia subracemosa. The sequence goes on along the minus strand of JAQPCC010000167.1, from coordinate 240,010 downwards.
CATCATCTTCCTTCCCGAGCCCGACCCGCATGAACTCTTCTTCACAGTCGAATCCATTCGCTTTCCTACTAAATTCGATACAGTCTTCTCTCCCTCCCCTCCGTATATCCAACAGCGCCCCCGTGACCCCGCCCCTCTCATCTCCTACAAAACAACAATCTAAGCAGCAGCAGCAGCAACATGTCTTCAACTTGGACAACCTTGCGAAACAATCCATGTCTCAGTTCAACGTCCCATTTCTATACGCAGCTTCCGCCCCTTCGAGCCCGACCCGTGGGGTTTGGTTCAAGCCGGCTACTATACCCGAGTGCGATGAGTCTGATACTTCGACGACTGATTCCATGCAGTGGATGAATTTTCACGGCTACGGCGGCGGTAATGTTGTTCCTACATCTCCTACTTTTAACCTTGTGAAACCTGTCGTTAGGATGGATGTTACAAACAGCAATGCTGGCGTTATGGATAAGGGTAAGGGTAAGGAGTTCGGGTTCGAGAACACGGCGGTTAAGGCTTGGGAAGGCGAGCGGATCCACGATGTTGGAATGGATGACCTCGAGCTTACGCTAGGTAGTGGTAAGAACGCTCGCGGTTGAGTTAAACCCTTCGAAATCTTCAGTGTTAGAGAATGTTCGAGGATTGAATTGGTGGGGGGAAAAAATATGTTCACTGTTTCGTGCTACCATTGGAGCTTTATCAAGATTGCTTCTTTTAGGTTTGTGTTATGATTTTTTTTTTCAAAAAAAAATTATCAATTAGTTCTTTTCTTTCATCGTTATATTATATTATGCGGACAAGAACTTGTTATGCTTGATCTTTAAATATATATATATATTGAAATATAACTTATTTACTTATTTGATGTCATTGTGATTTCTTTCCTTTCTCTATGATTATCTGTCATTGCACCTTCATGACTTTGTCCACCACTGTGGATTCATAATAAGTAATGTATGTATGTAAGTGTCGTTAATCATGAATGTGAAACTATTATTAATTATATCTATCACAAAGAAGGATAAGCCTACAAAACCATATTAAAAAGGTCAATAATTTCAATTGTTGCTATCCCACCGAGATGGGTGGCCTATTTTCACATGTAGTGCTTCATCAATGAATATGATTGCTTCATCTATTATTGCTATGCATAGCACTATGCTTTGGTCAAACCTAAAAGAGAAATATCCAATCCAATTATTTTATAAGATTTTAACACCTTTACAAATATAAATTTTAAATACTTAAATCACAATTATCTTTTTTAGATTGGATTGAATTAAAGAACTTATTTTTATTATAAAGACAAGAAGACAAGACGCACTACACTCGTTGATTATATGTGGTGTCTAAACAATCACTTCTATGATGTAATAAATAATAACCACATGATATGATATGACATGACATGGTAATGTTCATTGCATCTAAAAATAGATCATTTAATGTATAAACAGACAACAGTGCAAGAGAATCTGATTTTGTGACCAAACTAGTTCGAAGGGGTATGATATGCAGGTTGACATATCATCTTGAGATAGATAGAACCACACCATTTAATAGATAATGCTGTTAAAATATAAAGAATAGATGCTCCAACTTACCAACTTATCATTCATTGTTTTAAGACTAGTTTTCTTCTTATGTACAGAGCTGCAATCAACACACGACATGCCAAAAAAGAATATATGGTTACAATATGGCGATTTCGACGGCGGCGGTCTCTTCCCTCCCTCTCTCTGGTTAAGCGACATTCTCTGGTGACGTCTTTTCCTAAATGATAGAATGAAACGAACGCAGGCAAGATGAGAGTGAACCCGACAGATATGATGTATTGACGAATCGAATCAAAACCATTTTATGTGTTAGTACATCCATGTGCGTGCGTGTCTCTGTGTGTGGTGTCTTAAGGGAGAGAAAGTGCACCTTGTGGTCATTGGTGATGTAAGAAACGACCACGGTGATGTCATCGAGCTTCCCACCGTAGTAGCGAAATCCCGCTTCTTGAGCAGCTGCGGAGAAAGGAGTCTGACGGTTCTTGTCCTGAGCTCTCTGACGAGCCAATGCAGCTATCTTCTGAGCCGTCACCTGAGGTTCTAAACCTGCTCTAACCGCATGAACCACAATGGCAGTTATGTCGCTGTTGTACAGATTGTCAAAGAGCCCATCAGTTCCTGCAATTATTACATCTCCCGGAGCAACAGGAACGGTGAACACCTGCCTCAAATCAGAATTTGCAAAGTAAAAACTCGGAAATTATCAGCTAATAATAAAATGAAGGCTAAAGATGTAGATGCTCAGAGAGGAGCCAAAGCAAAAACCTGTCCAGAGCTGGGCAAATCAGCACTATTCTCACTTTCCAACTGATAAGTGAAATTGAAATCGTGCTGCTGAGCTGGCGATCTGAAAACCGTAGAACCATCTCTAACCACCATAAACCCGCTATCCCCTAGATTAACCGCATGAAGACCCTGCAAGAGCAGAACCAATCGCAAATTTAATAAAAGTGCAATTTCTTACGAATCAGAGAATTTTTAAGAGACCCTAATCAAATGTCTCTTATGGCATGTAATGAAAAAAAATATGTTGAGAGAGTCGAGCACCTGATCGGTTAGGGCAATTATACATGCAGTTGATGAACCTTTTGCTTTAGTGCTGCTATAGGCTTTCTCGAGAACTCGGGCAGGGTCAACGGATCCCTTTGGTTCTTCTTTAATAGCATTGACGGAGTTAGACATGAGCTCTCGTGCGTACTGACCTGCATCGATACCGTGCTCAATCCATCCACCTACGCCATCAGCTACACCAATGGCTTGCTCGTCTGTACAAATGAAATGTGCGTCTTCTCCACCGGTTTCTTCTTTCTCGGGATGGGGAAGGTAACATGATCCCGAGTTTAGTTTCAGATTTCTGTTAACTGGAACATTCCTGCAACAAAAATTATTGAAACTTTACCAAAATAGGTTTGAAGTGATGAGGACAGCGTTTTATAAATCATTCTCGATGGAACAAAGATGCAAGTAGGAATGGGATCAATGCAGCAGATATGTTAGTGCGATGCTAATCTAATTGGCAAGTATCAAAATGGCAAGTGGATTTATGACAGATCAAGGGAAGAGTAACTCAACTGCATAGGATAAGATCCTTAAAAATCAAGCCACTGTTAGAAGATTTATAGAAAAGAATATATAATGCATGATTGCATGAGACAAACATTGTGTATATGAAACGATGAAAGTTGACTAGAAATGGAAGGAACATACAACTCTGAATCGGCCGAACTTGAATGACTTTCCTGCCCAACAGATCTATCAAACAATACATTCGGAGACGAGTTCGCAGACGAATATGCAGCCGATGAGGAATATGAACCATCAAAGCCAAATCCTGGGACTAAATTTCTCCCCCTCTGAGCAACATTATATACGAAGTATTGGTAGAGAAAGAAGGTATTGTCTGACTTCTCGTTTTTCAAACTCATAGTAACTCGTCCACGATTTTCGAACCCTCTCCTAGTGTATGAAAAAGAATGAAAAGCTGCAAAACCATGGAGAGCAGTCCCAGATGTAAAACAACTGAAAGGGCGCCCATTAATAGCCGGTGTAGATCTGCAGCTGGCCATAAGCACTTTAGAAGGTTTAATAGGAACCGTGTCTGGCTCAGACAGCAAACACTCAATATGATATCCACAAGTTTGGAACGAAGGGCCCGAGACAGATGGTATCGAAATTGCCCGAGAAAATGCTCTAACAACCGAAAGGTTCTTTCTCCTGTTGACCAAATGTGAACTCACTTGAGCTGCAGCAACAGTGCCGGGTCGAATATATGCATTCAGGTCTGCGAATATGCCGGAGGGTAAGGAGTGGAACAGTCTTGTGTCACCAAGAAACAACTTGTCTTCCCCAATCAAAACATCCACGTGACCTTGGACACAGTTGTCTTTTCCAGATATTGATCTTTTGGTTCCAGCCCGGATTACACGTGGTAGTCTGAAGAAATGATTAGATGGCATTTCTTTCACTTAGTAACTCTTTGCAAAAGACGGTGCGATCACAAGTGTTGCAGATTGAAGATATTCTCATAAGTTAATGGCATTTATAAGCAAACTGAGCTATCTGGGAACCCACGGTAAGCAGGATGCGTCCCAAAAATGATCGACCTGACAGTTATCGACGAGAAACCAGATAAATCACAATCAGGCACTCGGCTTTTTGACTCTGTCAGATGACACGCTGGCTAATTACATGAAACACGAGATGAAAAGCAGAAGAACCACGTAAGTTAGATATTACTCTTACAAATTTTCCTTTTTTTTGCACCAAAACATCAATGATCACAAGTGACGAATTGGTCATAGAGAAAAACTTGCTATCCGGGGATTTAAATTTCAAGCTAACATATGACACCTCCATAGTTAAAAACACATCAACAGTAAAGCAGCGCAGGATAACAAGATAACGTGAATCATACGAGCAATTTAAAAGGAACATATAAGAACCTACTACTAATTTACTACCACAGATAAATTATAACACATATCTGAAGCAGAACCAAAACTAAGTCCACAACACCACTACCGATTAAAACCCTAGGAGTCACTTGTTGACAGTAAAACAAACGGCAGGCAGCATGCGTACAAAACAGTAAAAATACATCTCAAAACGCAGTTCAATGCCACCATAAAATTAAACAAAAACAAAATGGCAATCTTTTGAAGCACCAGAAATCCCAACCTGGCAACAGATAGGTTTATTGGATCTTAGGCTAATAAGAGTCTCCTACAGAGAGCAATCACATATTTCATCTGAAGTGCTGTTGGATAATATGCCCAGAAGTTTCGATTACACGCTAAACCAGAAAAAAACCTAATTATTATTTAATTTAAAATAAAATTTATCAACGGATTAGATCTGATCGGAGGAGGGTTTTGATGGATGTGCATTTACAGTTTTGCCCTTTTGGTAAAGACCCTCGGAAGGAAGAAAGTAGTAGAGAAAAGAAAATGGAAGAGAAAATAATTTTCATAAGTTTTTCTTTTATTTTCCTCACCGTTTGGTGAAGAAATTAGTTTTCTTTATTTTTAAGTGTAGATTTAACTAGATTTGCTTTTCTTTTCTTTTCCTTCTCTATTTCTTCAATCAACCAACCATAAAAGCTAATTTTCCTTTTCCATTTCATTTTCCTTTCCCTACTAATTTTCATTTAACTAGATTATCGGCGTGGGTTCCATCAACATAATCATTGAGAACCGTGGGAAATTGTGGTCGATTCAACGGGGTTATCGGCGTGGTTTTTAACAATTTTTCCTCAATCATTAAGAACCGTTGGAAACTTGGGTCGATTAAACCTTGTTCGGCTGGTTACATCGAGATTTCAGCGGTTTTCGGCATTTCTCGCTTGTCGTCGACGATTTCGGTCTACTGCTCGTAGTCACTTTCTTGTGTGCAAGATGTGGTATTAAACTGAAGCTAAACGTTATCGTTTTGCTACTATTGTGTTTCTTTTCTTTTCCTTCTCTATTTCTTCAATCAACCAACCATAAAAGCTAATTTTTCTTTTCCATTTCATTTTCCTTTCCCTACTAATTTTCACCAACCAAACAGAGAAAAGCAAATCTAGTTAAATCTACACTTAAAACTAAAGAAAACTAATTTCTTCATCAAACGGTAAGGAAAATAAAAGAAAAACTTATGAAAATCATTTTCTCTTCCATTTTCTTTTCCGTATTACTTTCTTCCTTCCAAACACACCCTTAATTTTTTTTTTTTTCTGAGAATCCAAACACAAAGCATTATCGAATCGAGGTAGACAGCAACAATATGAAATGAGTAATGAGATCGTTATTATGTGCGTGCCAGCCATTACATTAATATGCATGGAATCTTTCATCAAGAATCCATCAAATCTTCCACCTTTAGAGAGATTAAAAAGCTTAACAATTCATTGACATTGGCATGGTTGACTAGCAATCTATGTAAATAAATAAATAAATTCTACAACAGTAATTATTTCGAAGGGGATGTAGCTCAGATGGTAGAGCGCTCGCTTAGCATGCGAGAGGTACGGGGATCGATACCCCGCATCTCCACGTTCTCCTAATTTTTTTAATCAATTTTTTTTTAATTTTTTTTAATTTTTTTTTACAATAGTGTATTTTATTTACATATTGTATTAAATACATGTACAATGCATAGTTATGATGCATTCTAGTTAATCAAATAATTAAAAGAAACAAATAAACATTGATAAGAACAAAAGTTTGCAACACATCATATATATATATATATATGTACTAAAACGATAATATTTAGCATATATATCATACACTAAAATCATCAAGCGATGGTGTCTCATCAACGCCCTTCAAAAACACAACGTCATCATCATCGTCATCAACATGAGCAATAATATCAACCTTATGATCATCATCGTTCAAGCCGCCGCCACCACGCTTGATCCCAATGAGCCCTTGCAAGACCTCATCCATGGAAGGCCTCGAATCCCTCTCCTGCTGCAAGCATCGAAAGGCCAGCTCGGCGACCAAAGTCACCATCCTCCTCACATCCCCGTCCCTCGCGAACCCTAGGCTCGGGTCCACGAGCTCGCCCAGAGCACCGTTCTGTATCTTGCTCACCGCCATGCTAGCCAGGTTGACGTCGAACCTATCCCTGCTCGTGTCCACGGCCTGCAAAGACGTCAGGAGCTCGACCAGCACCACCCCGAAGCTGTACACGTCGCTCTTCTCCGTGAGCCGATAGCATTGGTAGTATTCAGGGTCGACGTAGCCCGGAGTACCCTGCGGGGCGGTGGAGACGTGGGTGTTGTCCTTGGGGAACAGCCTCGACAGCCCGAAGTCGGCCACCTTGACCCGAAAGTCCTTGTCCAAGAGGATGTTGTTGGTCTTCACGTCGCGGTGTATGATGCCCAGCCCGTGGAGGTAAGAGAGGGCCTGGGCGGTTTCGACGGCGATGTTGAGCCTGACGGGCCACGACAGCAGACCCGACTTGGCCCGTTTGCCGTGGAGGTGGTCAGAGATCGTGCCGTTGGGTATGTACTCGTACACGAGGAGGAGCTCGCGGCTCCTCTTGGACGTGCAGCCGTACAGCTGTACTAGGTTCGGGTGCCTTAGGCTCGTGAGGATTCGCACTTCATTCATGAACTGCTCGACCCCTTTGAAGTTGTTCTCGTAGAGGCGTTTCACCGCCACCACGCGCCCGTCTCTCAAAACCCCTGTTAGAAAAAAAGACAAAAGGCATTTCATTACACGCAATGAAGACAATGTAAGTAACAAGACTAACCGACCGAGTTATCAGTTACCATAGTAAACGGCGCCAAATCCACCATCTCCTAACTCTTTGGCGGGATCAAAGTTATTGGTAGCTTCTTCGAGTTCGGGGTAAGTGAAGATTTGGACTCCTCCGTAGAACGATGAGCTGCTCTTGTTTGGACCCGAGTTCGAAGACGGGGTGCTAGCGGTGAAGTCAGACGAAGAAGGAGGGTCAGAGGAGACGCCGTTGCTGGTGATTGAAGACGGAGTGTCGACGACGTCTTTTCTTACTACGTCCTTCGAAGATTGGACGGCTGGTTTTTGCTTTCTTTTGTTCCTGTAATAGAATATCAGCCATCCCAAGCCAACTCCAGCTAGAACTGCTCCGCCTATGCTAAGGCCTGGAGATGAGATGAGCAGTGAAAAAAGACACTATTTTTTTATTTTTTGAAGTATATGAAATATCACTATGAGAAGATGTAAAGATTCTTACCAATGTTCCTCCCTGTATATGACTTGCTTCCTGCAATGAAACAGAGCTAGATCTCAGAAGAAAGAACATGGTAAAACGACGGCAGAGAAGCAACAGAAACTAACAAGAATGACGAAGCTTACCGCAAGTAGAATCATACGTTCGATCGCTGCAATGACAGGCAAACGAATACGAATTGGGATTCGACCCGCAAACCCCGCCCGAGTTCTTGCAAGCCTTACACTTTTCATCCTCTGCGGACCACTGAATGGTGAACCCACCCCTAACAGACTCCAGCAATAGCCCCGGTGCAGCAGCCCCGGTAAAAGCTTCGAGCAATCCGAATTGGGTTTCATTCACCATAACGGAAAAGTTCCTAGCGCAGCTAAGGCCGACTGCGACAGATACATCCCTCGTGGAATAGAAACCGATGTTCGGGCCACAGTTGAATCGATAAGGGAGCGCGAGCTGCATAAAGGCCTGATCTTGGGCGCAGCTGTAGTAAAGCGTCACGTTCTGGTCGTTGGAAGCCGTGTAATAATCGAACATGGCGAAGTTTAAGGATGTCCCGGCAGGATTATCTGTCGGGCATATCGTGTCCCACATGTCTTCTCTCGCCACGGTGAGAGTCCTCGTCCCCTCTTCGATTCTTAGGACACGGTACGGCGTCGACGAGATGTTGATCAACGCTGTGCCGCCGCTCCCGCAGCTGAGTTCGAACCCTGGATGGCCGCACCAGATGGGACGATCGTTTCCGCCCCAGAATGGGTAGTCTGGCACGGTTAAGCTGCCGCATCGATACGGCGAGGATGCTCTGCACCTCTCGTAGTCGCTCTGAGAGTTGAAGCATGGGATCGTTTGTGTCAAGACGAGGATGCTTAGGAGGAAGTGGAGAGAAAAGTTTGCTTTCATGTTTGCTTTGTTTGGTCGAGACAGAGTTCTTTGCGGAAAATGGTGAAGATTAAAATGCCAATGTTGAAACGTTCAACGAGTGTGTAAAACATTTGACAAAAACTAGAAAAGACCGTTTATGAACTTAGAAGCTTCGTCTAGCTATTTTCAACGTGGTAATAGAAAGTCATCCCAAGGAAAAAAAATATATGCTAGGCGTGTGACGTGCGCTTGTGGTTCTTACAGTCAAAAAAGACCATCGTTAACTGTTGTATTGGTATTTATATTTTAGGTTCTTAATTGAAGACGTACTTTATATTTGTAGAAAAATTGTATACATATGTGGCATACAACATTTGCGATGGACATAGTTCTTATATTGCACATAGCGAGGCACATTGGAACAAACAAATCTACTGAAACTAAAATAGGGAAAAAAAAAAGGGATCAAACAAATGAATAACCAAAAAAGAAATAAAGAACGAAAGGAAAAAAAGTCGTATGATAGTTTCAACATATGCAAGCCGTCTCCTACATCATGCAGCAGTTGAAGGCTCAGCAATCACACTGGTCAAGCCCTTCGCCATGGTTTGGTACTGAGAAGAAAGCATGGGCACAGAAGGCTGCGTCCTATATATGGGATTATATTCAATCTCTTCGTCGAAATCATTTTCTAGGACACAGTCTGAAGGCTCTGACACAATATGATAATCTCGATCAGAAGCCGTAGTAACTGGCGATGTTGACGATGCCGCGACGGCCGATTCAGCTAGTTGAGCTCCAAACGCTTCTTTATTAACAAAGGTGGGCAATGGTGGGCGATTTGCACCGATGGCAATGTTATCCACGGAGTGAGGAGGAGGCATTGCAGGTACAAAATACACAGGATATGGCTGATTGGGTGGAACTTGGTGGACTGGCATTTGATATACGCTGTAGTAAGGAGCTATGTATTGAGGCGTGTAGTAAAGTCCCGCTTGAACTAAATTGGATGGATGAGATATGGGATATGAACACATATCGATCGTTGTCCTTTGCTCGGGGATATTATATGGGGTGCAAGAAACAGAGATGTCAGCTTCAGACACAGTTGATGACGGTGGTTCGGGGCTGAACTGAATCAACGGTTCTTGGCTAACAGCGTGTTTGCTGCAAATAGAAGATGAAAATTTCTCATAATTTTGTAATAACATCGAGAAAAGCACAGTAGTAAATTCAATAACAACATTGTAAAGATGCGGAAGGAAAAAACTAAATGAAACTTCCAACGATGTAAAATGATTGTAGTCATTGTCCACTAAAATTCAACACAATCATATCTCAGGTTTCATGATAAGATGATCAGTTCAGCATTCGATTTCTTTCGGTAAGATGTTTTCAAGATATACTCTAGCACAACGTCTATAACCCTTCAAGTTCAAGTATTGCTTATTAACCATTGTTGGAAGCAATATGGAAGTGGAATGGAACCAAAGATTCCCACGAAGTTCTTAGGAAATAATAATTTCTGACCCTCTAATGGAAGTAATTGGTTCTGATACTTCAATAATCAACTGAAAATCAACAAGAAACAAATCAAATTGAAATGTCTATACCCATCAATAGTTGAAGATGAAGGAACCCTAATAGCAGCCCTCTCCAAAATCCCAACGGGCGGCGAATTGGACGTGGAAAACGACGAACCGGTGGACCCGAACGAACTACTCCTCTCAAGCACCAGCGATTCAGCCCCAGACGATGAGTTATTCTCCTGATCGAACTTCAAGACAGGGAAAAGGAACAATCTGATGCGCGAGGGTGGAGCGATCCTATCGTGCTCCTCCAGCATATTCAGCACATCCTCGTCAGTCAAAACAGAAATAAGCGAATCCAAATCCTCGTTGGGGAGCTGGTACTTGAGGACAAAGGTTCGATTTTGTAGGAGCGCTTTGGATAGGTGGGCGGTGAGGAAAGATAGGGTGGTCGTGGTGCGTCGGTCGACGGCGACGATTCGCGTCTCTCCCCCGAGGTAGGAGAGGGTTTTGGAATTCGGACGCGGGAGGATGTGGCCGTTGTAGCTGCACATCAGACGGAGCTTGGCCGAGGTGTTACACGAAGGCGGCGGAGCATCCATGGCGGGAGATCTGTGGAGTAGCAGCAGCCAGCCAGCAGTTAGGGGAAGAGAAAGCAGAGACAAAAATATAGTGATTTAGCGCGTTAATTACGGTAGCTTAATTGATTAATTTATTGAATATTATTTATAAAAACTAAAATTTAAATAAAAAAAAATGTATAAATTAGTTTGGCTTAACATGCGTGAGTACCCCTAGTAAAAACGGGCAAATCTAGACTAGAATCCTTTGCGTCTTCGATGAATACAGTCAGTCATAAACTAACCATAGTTGTTAATTGTCATGACAATTGACATCTGACCTTATACCATTCATAATAAGCCATTAATTAATTTAATGGGGTTTAGTTTGGAATCTTTCATTTGGGCCTTGAGGACTACAGACTACAGTACATGAGAAAGCCTTTGTTGGAAATAAGTCAGTACTTAATGATCAAGTCAAGCCTATCTTTCTTCCCCTTTAATTTAATTTAAAGCTCTTGTACAAACTGATCAGCAAGACAAGAATGCTTACATGCATGAACATGATGATGGTCAGGCTTGCCGTAGTAACCTTATGAGTTGGCCGGCTACAATAAATATAAGATTAAGGGTTTTCTTGATTTTGTGTGTATTATTATGTACGTTCATGATGATACATAAGGGCTTAATCGACGTAAAAAAAAGGAAAAAAATATATAACAATAACTTCGTAAATTACATAATACGCAATGTAATATTGAATATTGTTAGGATTCCAGGGAAAAAAAATATTGTGTGGTTTATATTTGTAAATACAAAATAGAGGCACACTTATTCTTGTAGAAATATCGAAGATGAATAATATCATGTCCATTTTTTATTAAATTTGAATTGCTTGGTCAAACAAACATATTGGAACCGGCCATTATTTTGAGTCATTCTTTGTCTCCCTAGTGTTCTCACTCGAGTACAAACATGTGTTCTTTTTTCTTTTTCTTTTCTTCTTTTTATTTTTTCTTTTAGAGTCGTCACTGTCTACTCACTTCTTGTCTTTGTGTTCTATGTGTAAGATGTGTTGTACCTTTTCGTTTGGGTTTGTTGTTGTAATGATTATTTTTTTCTAAGGGCAGTGATGGATATTATTACTTCTTGTTTTTGGGTAGGGCTAAAGATGCAATTTAGAAATAGTTTTTGCATATCCGTGATTATAGGGTTCCTTTTTATGTTAGGAGAAACATTGTAAATGATTAGTAGAGAACAAAGAAAAGGGTAGTCATAGATTATTATTTTTTAATCTCGAGATATCCCTCTCAATCGGATATAGGTTTGCGCATCACACTTCGAGGATGAGACAATCTCGAGGTTAAGTGAGAATTTTTCACTCTCCACTCAACATTGATAATTAAGGTCATAAGTGGATTCGAACTATTGAGGCTTCCAATTTGTATTGTCTTGAACCTAACCATTACGCCATTTTAAGGACAAAATGTAGTAATATAAAAGATGCAAAATGTGGTAATAATACATAAAAGATGCGATCTTGCTCTTTATATGGAATATTAAAAACGTGTGTATTATTATTAATTTGTGATATTAATCATCACCAGTCATCGTTGAAAAACCTATTATTCAAAGAAGTATAAGAGGTTCAAACCCTTGAATCCATTATTCAACGGATATGAAAACATGATCATTTTTTTTTTCACTTACGACATAGGTGCATCGTGATAAATATGCAAGATTTAGATTACTACAAATATAAAATATAGTAAATTAGATTTAAATGCATATTTCTACCATTCTCCCCGATAAATGCCAAGTAATTGCAGCTCCAGCACGCGCAAATCTTCCTTTTTGAATTCAAGACTACATCATCATTCTATTTGTATATCTATTTTGTTTCGAACTTTTACGTACTAATTATTTTTTTTTTTTTGTGGTGTAAAAGGGTTTCCTTTTATAACGTGTATTTTTGTTGACTTCCCTCACATCGATATATATATATATATATAATATTGCTTGGAATGGAATATATAATCAGCTCTAGTGAAACAAAATTTTCAGACAATAGAAAGTTCAGACCGACGATGTTCTCAATTCCAAGTCTGTATGAACTGGGCACATGTTCAGATTCTTACGACGTTCTACTTCATGGTATGTTTAATAATAATACATTATTAACATCATCAGATAATGATGTTGAAAATCAAAGCCTTAGCCCAAGATCCATGGCCGAAGCTAAAGCAGTTGCTGCAAGTAACAGCCACAAAGAAGCTGAACGAAGAAGAAGAAAGCGCATCAATGGCCACATCTCAACGCTCAAGTCCATTCTCCCTAACACTACCAAGGTTTGCATGATGCTTAAATGTCCGATTTCGATATACACGACTTTCGATGATAATAATATAGCAAAGGTCATCTCGTTGTTTATCATAAGTACGAGCAAACCCTAGCATGTATATCAATCCCTTAAGTCATTCTTTGCCGGTCATTTCTTCATTTCCTTTTGTCATTCTTATGATATCACGACATCTGATTTGTTTTGATATAAATCAGACAGACAAAGCATCCTTACTAAGCGAGGCAGTTCGCAGAGTAAGAGAGCTTAAGAAAACAGCTTTGGAATTAGAAGATGGTCCAAACAACAAGGCATTAAAGCTCATACTCCCCAGCGAAACAGACGAACTGAAAATAAACCGTTGCGACGATAACTCGGGAGTGATCAAGGCCACGCTGTGCTGCGATGATCGTCCTGATATGATCTTAGACCTAATCCAAGCACTCAATTCGGTTCAAGCCAAAGTTGTAACAGCAGAAATGTCAACAGTCGGGGGTCGAACCAAGAGTGTGTTGTGGTTAAAGATCGTTATTAATAACGACAATAATAATATTAATGATGTCGAGGCTGAAGGTGATGTGTGTTTGGGGACATTAAGAAGGGCGCTGAAAACGGTCATAGACAAGTCTACTTTATTGGCCGGCAATAATCAGGCCTTGCCGGGGAATAAACGCCAACGTTACTATCAATTGTAGATCACTTTTTTTTTTTTTTTTTTTCTTTTATTGGGCGTTTTTATTAGGGTTTTCTGAAGGGATGTGTCTTATGAAATGGGACCACCCTAGAGTTGATGATATGGCGGTATTGTACTTTGAATCGAACTGTAGCTTTCACTATTGGTACTTTTATCATGATATTTATGCATATATACATATGTTATATACATAAATAATTAACACCAGAATCTGTGTACATAATGATGGAACTGATCATACAAACAATATCAATATAACAAACCCGAGGAAACAGACGACTAAGAATGCCAAACTGAAACTGATCAAAAATAAAAAAACAATAATAATGCAATAAACACATCTAAGGTAACAATGATTAATATGTTGGGTTTTTGGCTTTTGGGCCTTTGGGCCCAAAAGTGGGTAATTGGCCCAAATGTCAAAAACATATCGATTTTATTAAATCGAGAAGTCATCGTTCGTCGAAACTCGAAATTGATGAAAGATTCATAATCTACGTTTCGAGGGAAATCTATCGAATATTAATTTGCTCAAAACCGATGTCGGGTGAATGAGAAATTAATTTTTAATCTCGGCCCAATAATATTAATGAATAAGGTGATGGTGTAAAAGAGGGGATCAAAAGTCCCACATTGGAAAAACATCTCAAGTTTCTCTAACTTATATATAGATACACATCATAAGTCATCAAACAAGTAGTGAGTCCAAGGAGATGGGTTCAAGGGCCCGTGAGCCCGAACCCGAGCCCGCGCGCGCGGCCCGCTAGCCCAAGCCCATACCCAGAATTAAATTTATGCTCTGGTGACGTGGCACTGGTGGTGACGTGTCGTCTAGGTGGCAAGGTGGGGCGATGACGTGTCGTCCACGTGGCACGCAGTGTGGCGATGACGCGGCAGTATTGGTGACGTGGCGGACTTGATGACGTGTCAGTGACACATGGGCGAGAAGGACCACGTGAGACGACGATGAGGTGGATCCGACCCGTTGGGTCGATGGGGCACACCGGTTCGCGAATAGAGAGAGGCATTGGGGATGTCCGACCCGAAACTCGCGGTTCGGTCCAATGGGTCGCATCAGATGGGGTGCGATCTGGATCCGATCCAGATCTGACGGCTCAGATTAAATCTGATCAAATGGTCAAGTTGTGACTATTCACAAATCAGTCCCTGCCCAGAAGTTGCAAGTCTTTGCAGAATCGCCCAGGTCACTTGAAAACCTATAAATAAGCCCCCAAATATTCAATTCACTCCCAAGCATTTCAGTAGCAGCATACTCACATCCCATCTCCGAGTTCCCGAGCAAGAAATTCCCGAGTTTCGAGTACGATTCGTCGGAAAACTCGAGTCGTTGTGCTGCGATAAAGAGTTAGAAGTCGTTGTATCTTAGGGACGATCGCCGTAAACCCGAGAGCACGTGAATATCGGGGCGATATCGTCTTACGGACTTATCCTCAGACGAAGCTCTGATCAATATCCCGTCACCGACCAGACGCATCACCGGACTCAACATTCCCAAAGGTCTCACCCTAGCTGGACAGAGGTGGCGCGAGGATAGGAATCGAAGGTATGTTTCTGGGGATTTGAAGCAATGGAGGCAAGGCCGTGTTTGATACACTTGCTTGGCAATGGTGGCGTCAAAGCAGCTTTTGGTATGGAGGACAGCGGCAGTAATGTTGCCTGAGGAATCGAGGGTATATTCGGTAATATGGGCTGAGGTGTGAGGATTATTCGCCTGTAATAAGCTTCTTGCTGCTAAAGCCCATGAACTGAACATAGGCTTGAGAGTGAGATCATTGACATGATCAAACTTGCAGCAAATTAAGACAAAGCCATTATGTTCTTTTTATCGTGCCTTCAGACATGATTATTGAATGTAGTTAAGGTTAGGTCAACGATGTCTAGCAACTTAATACATACATATGTATAAAGACAGATATATCGATATATTGTTGAGCTTCATTGAACTAATTGGATTTCCCCCCTCAAACCCTACCCTAACTAAATTATAACTAGGTGTCTCCCAGGATGTATAAATAATGGCAAGAGGCCCAATCTCAACCAGCAGTAGCAATCTTCTAACGACACCATAGTTTTCGTTGGCTTTCAAGATCAAATCTGCCTACATACACGCGCATACGTCCCATATAATAATAATCAAGAGAAATACGAATATGGCAGCTTCTAATAACGTTCGCTTTGTTGCATCTCTGATCGTGATTGTCTCGCTGCTCTCGATTAGTGTTATGACAAGCCATGCTGCTGCTCGCAATTTATTACAAGTTCCTCAGCCTGGATTACCAAATATTCCTCAGGCAACAACGTTACCTCCACTTCCGTCCGTACCAATAAACGCTGCTTTGCCACCACTGCCGAGCATACCAAACATGCCTCAAATCCCGTCTATCCCGGCCAGCAACTTACCTTCAATCCCTTCGCTCGCACCACCACCTTCCAAGTAGAGTGTTTTCAGATCAATTATATATTGTCATCTTTTTTTTTTCCGTGTGTTTTCAGCTTCTTGAGATTGTTTTGTTTGTCTGTTGAGATTGTTTTGTTTGTCTGTGTCGACATGTCGTTGTCTATTTACTGATAAGTGTGCTGGTTGATGAGTATTTATATATCAATCTTTGTGTTTGCCTATGAATTTCAGCAGCCATATATACAAGCCAAATTTGCAAACATGAAGGAAAAAACAATTGGATCCATGAGTATTAAAAAACATTTCACTGATAAATAATTGAAATCGAAATTTTACGTACTGTTATAATTTTCTGATATACTTACTACAAATACTATGAACAAGGAACAAAATATAAAACACGTCCAAGAATTTACAACTTGAAATGATAATATCATAATCATCCATATCATCCACAACAACTCAAACGCCTGAAAAAAATGTTTGAGTTAAAGCTTTATCTTTTTCTTCTAATATTCAATGGCATCTTAATAAAGAACTAAATTACCCCATATACAAAACGATGATATATATGTTTCCCTAACTTGTTTTTCTACAAAGTAGCTAACGTACCAGTCCTTATAGTATACACAGCCAAGTCAAGTCCCCTCTGCACTATGCGAAATTGCCCGAGTCCAAAGTCGAAGCGAATCAAGGATTCAACCACCTCGACCCAAAAATATATCCCGATATTTCCTCTGCACTAGAAGACTCCTTAGTACTATCAGTACTATATGAGCCAGAATCTGAAACACTGAAGATCGAAGAGCTATCGCTCGATGAATCCCCCAGAACAGGTCTCATGCGATAACCCCAGCCCACATTATCCACTATACGATGATTGCTAGTGAAATCACTCGGAGACATCCAATGAGGGCTTGCTTCTGATTCCTGGAGATGTGTTGTGGATAAATTAGAACTGCTGAGTTTGTTCTTTAAGCTTCTCTTTCTTAAACTGCTGCTCAAAGACTTTGAGTCAACGTTTCTCTTAGTTATTCCATCTGAGCAAGTGGTAGTGTCAGATGCACCTCGAGGTGTTTGCCTGAGGAAGAAAGAACAGACCTTACTTCAATATAATGATTAATGAGGAAACTGATTTCAAGGTTCCCGCTAAACAAGTGAGAGGCTTACCTTGCATAGAAAAGCATGTATGCTTCAACAGATAAGACAGTTTCTACGTCCACGGAGTAAACCTACACAGATATTAACTTTAATCATACACAGGAATAAGGTTCCCAATTTGGCACCTTTTTAACAGTGGACAATGCAAACGTTCACGCGATCAGTTTAATTCAGAAATTAATTGTCTGGGTCAAAAAGTACACCAGAACTCTTGGGGCCTCACTGTGGCAAGGGAATAAGAATGACTACTGATAACGAAGACGAACCTAAAACTTCCAACTCTACTTACGAAGTAAGAAGCAATCGAAAGATAAAATACTTGAGTGACAACCATGATAACATACCCTGCTGTCATCGATTCTAAACCAATCACCACGAAAATCTTTGACATAGCTTACGTAGTGACCAGTGTCAGCAGCATTCATTGCACCCAAGTGAACGACCACTGCATACAGATTGTACACCGGATATCTGTCGCTCTTTCCACTCATATAAGGCGAAAGGTTCAGAACTTCAGGGAACATAACTACTTTGTTCAGCTTGTCTAAGTTACCCGACTGAAAAAGAACAAATTAGGACGTGAGAACAATCAAGGAAACTCTGAAAAAAAGGGAGAGACCTGTAAGGACCAATTACCCGGAAGCGCTTCAGGACAATTGTAAGTATGTTAGGAGCCTCACTTACAGTCAGTTTCTTCTTTGCTATCTCATAAGACTTACATCTGGCAAGAGAACACAGCAGAATCATTGCAATGCAATAGAATTTTCCAGCATGTTCAGTTGACAAATGTGTTTCCCTTAATTCCCATTAAATTTTAACTATGAAAGAAATTTAAAAGGAAAGCAATAAATTCCGTGCAATTAGAAAATATCTTAACCTGCTGCACTTATACTTGTCATCTCCACCAAGTGTTTCAGACGTTGTGAATTGTGCAAGCGCATCCGCAAGTGTATATATATTTCCCTGAATCTCTACCGTAAGATCCATCATTCGGTCACGACGCTCAGACCTCCCTGAACATCTCATGCACTTAATCTGGAAAGTCAATAAGATTAATTCGCTACAATCAAGACAGCTCATATTATTATATCCAGCCTAAATAAGAAGACTTAATGCTGACGTCATAAAGTTTCATTAACAGACAGCTACCTTTGAACGGAGATAACCACCAAAAGTGAGTCCAACAAGGGTTGAATCTTCAGCTGATGAATCAGAAACTCCAGCTTCTTCAAGGCATACGGATTGCATTTTATCTACCACATTCCTGATAATAACACAGTCACAATTACAATCACTTCAGGCAGTCATTAAGCTTCAATCTCAGAAAATTTAAATTGTAGTTCATACTTACCTCAAAAACTCGTGGGCATCTTCTTCCCTCCCAATTGCTTGAATTTGAGACAATAGACCAACAGGAGATAATGAAGTTTTCATGTCCTGACCCATTCGAATCAGATCTTCAAACCTGCTAATAAAGCACCAATCCTTCTTGCGACCTGAGAGATAACAAAAAGAAGGATAAAAAATAGGAAAAACAACAAACAATCCATTCAAACTCGTATTACTGTCAAGTTGGTACTTACACCCTTGTGAATGCAGCCTTTGAAGAAGATAAGAGCTAAGGGGACGGGTGAAAATCAGACATTGAAGCACAGCATTTGCATAACAGCTGCAAGTACATTGAAAATGACCAAGTGAGTCCCAAAAGACGCAAAACAAGGAATTCATAACTACTTGCACAAACTTAACACAAAAAAGAAAAGAAAAGGGCACATGCAACTAGAGGCTTATAGCTGAAACGGAATAAAAGCTCCGCAATCTCATCGACATAACATATTCCCTATCATTTTTTTCTCTTCGCATATTCATTAATGTACATCCACAAAAATCTGCCGTTGGCGTGATAGCAAACTAACAAAATAGAACAGTAAAGTAGCTCAAGTGATAAAACAAATTTTGCATATAGACACATGCACACGACACTCTGCCAATGGAAACAGCCTAAACAAGCAGAGATTGGATATCTTTTAGCCCCAAGCATACCTATTTCCACAATTCGCAAGGCCAAATGGATGGAGACCCAAATCGTCGCTAGAATACAATTGCATGAAGAGCTTCAGTGGAAAAATGGCCTGCAAAGATGGGAAAAGTTTCACAAATAGATAACCAAGATTACTAGGGTTCTGCAATGCAACTAACAAATATCAAAACCATCTGAAAGCTAAAAGAAATTATGAAAGAACAAAGCAATAAAATGGCAACCTTTTGGGTATAACTTCCACCAGTCTCACTCCGTAAATCAAGCGTAAAGGACTTCTTAACCTCCTTTGGTGCTTTCAAATGTTGCACAAACTTCTGCACTGATGTTTTTAAAGCTCTAGAAGTAGGATGAGGAGTATTTCTATCCACTTCATTCTCTGAAGATTTAGCGTGATTGCTTTCAGCATTAGTAGAAGCATTCGGGTGATTTGATGCATTTTGCGACACAATTGAACTAGATTCTTTACCACCATAAAGTTTTGATCCATTTATCCAAAATTCATCCGAAGGAGGCACCTTCAGAGATTTTGAGAAATGTGAGCTCATCTTCAGATTTGGTGATTGTCGACTGCTTGAATCCCTTACAGACATAGATTTCATGGGTTTGCTAGTAGATGGCAGAACATGATCTTTCCGATGCTCAGTTGAAGGTGTTCCGCGAGAAGCAGAAACCTGTGAACTACCCAAATCTTCCGCTGTATTTGACACAAATGTCGGTAATCCGGAAGTTTTGTCCTTCCTCTTATAATCAATACTCTTCGAATGAAGTTTTTCATCAGTTTTGGAGGAGGATTTTTTTTCAAACTTGTCATCCATGGGTGTGATTTTCTCAGGATGAACACCAGAGGATAGGCTGGCTACCTCCCCATCGTCAGAATCAGAGGTACTTAGCAATGTATGAGAATCAATACCTCCGGAAATTTCTTTACCTGGTGTGCCTGGAGTTTCAAAATCAAGAATCTCACTGTTAGATGCATTTGACGATGATGTATCACTTTTTCCCGAGGAAGAGAAAAATGGCGATGAGCCACTAGTAGATCCAGAATCTTCATGTTCTTGAGCGAGATTTGTGCTATCATTAGCTTGTGAATTCAAATTAACACTCAAGTGACTGCCTGAAGCAATTGCCACAGCACTCCCACCTTCCTTGGTAGCATGCAATTGATTGGCCGGCCGACATTCATCCTTATGACCTTGTCTCCAATGGGTTATTTGGCACTTTCCAGAACTAGTTTCAAAAATGAAATAAAATGTAAATAGAGAATAGTTAATCAATCAAAATTATGAAGAGCCAACAATTTATCAGACAGCATACAAACACTTAACTACCAACAAGAACAGAGTGATAGTATCTCATGATCTCATCATAGTCAATGAATACAGAGTATGAGCTACATCTTTGATCTTTCAATTCATGTATGCTTTGGAATTAAAAATCTATAAATCACTACACATCTATGCCAAAGATGGCACGCCATGTTATTCCCTCGGTATCGAATCTCATGGATTCAAGTGCAGAATTTGAGAATTAATCGTGTATTGAGTCCACGCACGAAAAGGAGGAGCAAAATATGAATTTTTGCGTCCTACACAGGGTGCAAAAGTGAGAGTTAAGTATTACATTCATTTAAGTCAAAAGATCGGCTAACACAGAAAAGTTTGCATGTTACGCACACCAAAAATATCGGTAACTATGCTGCTAACGAGGTGAATTGCAAATGATGAGAAATTCTAAACTTTATACATTGGTCATATTTCTCGTTTACATAAACATAAATTTAAAGCCAAGAACATCATCAATGCAAAGTCCAGAAAGGTTCCTTCAACACAACACAACGGAAGTGTTAAATCTCATTAGCATCAACATAACAGGTTCCAAAAAGCGCACAAATCTAAAGAAATTGATTGTCCCTGTCGAAGATGGTCAATCAACTTATCCTATCGATTACAACCATGTCAATAAACTCTAAAGAAAACTGCATAACCTATGAGATTGAAGAAACTGCTTACAGAAAAAACCTACATGATATTGCCCGAGAAGTGTTCTTTTTATCAATTAACACACAATCCGCTGAGGATGTATTAACAACAATGGAAAAAACCGTAGTGGTTTTTGAATCTCAAACAATATATAAACAAACATAGAAGTCAAGTCATTCATCATCAAATGAAGTGCTTATTACTGTAACTAAGCCTAGATTTCCCTCACGATATTGGAATATTCTCAATCAATCTCCTAACAAAACAGAATTCCCCGTATCACACCAAACCCTAAATCCTAAATCCAACAAGGAACAAAAAAATAACCTACAAAACACAAATCCAAAACAAAATCCATACAAAAATAACCCAAAATACTAACGACTCACCAGTATCTCACAGCTTTGCACTGCGAGCACCTCGTTGTCGTAGGACAATAACAAACAGCACAGTAGTACTTCTTCTCCCCTTGGCTGATAATCACCGGCTGCTCCATGGTCGCAGGCGTCGAATTATACTCCTCATAAGCTTGCAGCTTGGCAATCTCCGATTCTTCCTCCGCCACAAGCTTCAAAACCTCCTCCGTCCTCGCCGTCGCGTTCCTCCACTTGTGCCGCACCACAGCCCCGAAAAGTAGTAAAATCGCGATAATTACGAGCATTGAATAGTCTACTGAATCAGATTCCTACAATAATACCTCTCCCCAACCGATTGAATCAGCCAGCTGCAAGGATCAGAATAGAGCTGAATATAAACCCTAAAAACCTGATTTTCTTGCAATACATAGGGGTTTCGCCACTGACGTTGTGCGGTTGAGATTGACCGCCGTGCAATTCGTGGTGTGGGGCTAGAATTGGACAATTTCGTGTTGTTCGATTTTGATGTGTTTGACGAGTGAGGACTGAGAATTAAAGATAGAGAGAAAATATTATTTGGTGAGTGCGTGTGAATTCTCCGTGTGTGTGAAAGAGAAGATGATGAGATGAGATGAGATGAGATGAGCAAAGCAAAGCACATAATAAACGTATCGTATTGATAGATAGGCCTTGTTTGGTTGGGTGGACAATTATACCCAATCCCTTGGGTTTTCTTTCTTGCTATATATATTTATTTATATTATTTACATTGATTTACCACAAGTGGAAAAAAAATGGATATTTCATTCCCCAAACTCCTTGATATTTTTCAACTCCTTATTTTTATTTTGCTTTAAAATCGATTTTTTATAAATAAAAGGTGTTCATTCATGTGGTCGAATATTCTTTAATTTTAAAGCAATTTTGTCATCATTATGCAGTGCTGTACTTTTATTTTTTGTCGCATAATACTTTTCTTTATTCCGATCGATACCATTATTCAGCTGTAAAAATTAAATAAGAAATATCATAAGTTAGAATTTGAATAAAGAAAACTTTGTTGGTACGACTTGAATCTCAAAAACCTTTTACCATAAGTGAAAGGACAATATAACGTTTCTAAGTTGATATTTAAAGAATAAAATAGTTACAGAGAAGAGCAATAATCAATATTCAGAGTTGTTTTCTACAGCTCTCACAGTTTCTCCGCAATTTATTTATTACCAACTTGCCAATTTCCAAATATGGCATGTCATAAGCTATACAGTATGATTTCTTCCCCATCTTAGACCATCTCCAATAGGTCTGCAAAACGCAACGCAAAACGCAAAAAATCAGTAAAAATGCTCCAACGGTACTGCAAATGCAAACGCAAAATGCATTTTTCATCTTCTCTCTCTTGTTTCGAACGCAAATTTGCGTTTGAACGCAAAAATGCATTTGATGTTTTAAAATTGCAAATGAGTCATTTTAGTTAAATTAAATTATTAAAGCATACATATTAAAAATTAATTGTGTACTAATTATTATTAAAAATTGACATAATAAATAATTATTTTAACATCAACACTTTATTTTTAGTAATAATTTTTTATACATTATTATTCAATTTTTAATATTTTATTTTACGGCATAATTTTATTTTTGTGTATCTCAGTGTATTTGTCTCGTGTAATTTCCATATTTTAATAAATATTTTATTCTATATTTATAAATAATAATTTTATTAAATATTTTCTCAATTAAATTAAAATAGGTTTAATTTGTAAAATTATAAAATATAGGGGTAGTATTGAAAAGTTGAAAAAATTGGTTTGGAAGAGAATATTACAAGAATATTCTTTTGGGTTTGAAAATGCGTTTAACTTTTGGAGAACAATTACTGCAAAATGCGTCTGTTACTGCAAAATGCGTTTGCCTTTGGGGTGAGCTATTGGAGATGCCCTTATGGACTATGGTTCACAAAAATAATTTGATTTATTTATCAATCATTTAAAAGAATGATCACCTTTATTTATTAGAAATCCGGTTGGCCAGTCGATGTTAGGCAACGATGCCACATACGGCTATTCGGGTCAACAAGTCTAGGCGCGGAAATGACTTCGGGGATCGGAAAATAGACGTAATGTGTGTTGCATATCCCTACTGTGACGCCACTGTACCCTGCAAATGCACCATGGACCTGCATTTTCCGCTAATAATTTTATTTTATCCCGCAGATTCGAACAATGTATATGTAAAAGAATTTAAGATGACAATTACCGCGTTTTGTCCAAGAACAGTGCATAGAATCCCATCTGAGGCGTTTGCACGGCAAGCACGGATCATGTAAGTGGGATCGATGTATTTCACATCAGCTGGAAATCCAGTCTCTTTGAAGTACTTCTTTGTCTGCAATAATAATATAAAAAGCATTCGCTCATTGATGTTGAGTGGATGATCTTTTCGCCTTTCGTATCATTTTTTTTATGAAAGTAACCATCGAAAATTAGGTGAAGAAGCTAACCTCTTGTTGTATTCGAACACCAATGTCTCCTAAGATGACGTTCCCTGATGCATCTGTCGCATTGGTTTTCTCAAGAAGATCCTGCACGATGTGCGTGTGTGACGAGTTATTGCATCAATAGATTCAGACAATTTAACTAGCTGACCTGACCAGCTCCTTCGGCAATACAGACAACAGCAGATCCCTTTGTCTCAAGAAGGTAGTTTAGGTGATTCAAGACACCATGAGGACCATGTAGCTTAAATGGAACCTATTTGTGGATAACATAAACAATGAAATAAGAGAAACCTGTTGTTCAAGATAATATATATAAATATATATATATATAGTTAGTTAGGTACCTCGGGAATTAAGCATATATCGATTTGTCCACTGGCAAGAGAAGCATGCATGGCAATAAATCCACTGTGTCGACCCATCAATTTAACGATCCCAATACCGCGATAAGCACTGTGTGCCTGTTTTTGGACGGCGATTGATTCAGCCTGTAATATAACACGTCGTGCAAAAAGGAAATAGATATATCATCTTATTTGTTTACCTCAATATATGCAGAGTTGATTGCTCTTTGTGCCTCTTCAACAGCTGTGTCGAAGCCGAATGTTTTGTCCATGAAGAGAATATCGTTATCGATGGTTTTTGGCACTCCAACAACAGCCACTTTTAATTGCCTTCTACGACACTAGGTAGAAAGTATAAAGGATGCTAAGACTTTTTTAAGGAAAAAAAAAAAGGGAAGCCTTTGCGGTGCATGTTACAATGAAGATGAATTGCAAGAAAAATATCAGGTCCAAAACCTCTTCATGTATGGCATTTGCACCGGCATGAGTACCATTTCCACCAAGAACAAAGAGCATGTTGATTCCCCTTTCCTGACAAAGTTGTAATACTTATGAGAAAACAAACGGATATATATATATATAGCAGGATTGTAATCTCTCACCTCCATACTATCCACAATCGCAGTCACCGAAGGTCCTCCACGAGAAACACCGAGCAAGCTTCCTCCAGATAGGTGGACGTTTTGAACCACTTTCCTTGATAGCTTTTATATCAAATCGCAGAGTTATTTGTTCATACATTCTAAGCCATGCTCCGATGAGATATATGATAAATCATAAGAAAAAAAAAACAGAGAAATTAAGATTTGTATAAATGAGTGGCTTGCTTACGGGCATTTCAGATAAACCGCTGTCGGAAAACCCTCGATAACCAAAAGGTATTCCAACTATTTTTTTCACACCATATATCTCAAGCGTGATTACTATCTGCAATGACGACAAAGGGAGAATGACAGGTAAGATTAAAAGGAAATAATTTTTATGAAGTTTGCTTGTAATATCATGGATTTTAAAGTTTATGAGGATTTCAAGACATAATTGATCCATGTTTCCGGAAAGTCAGATTAAACATAACGCAATTTATTATCTGAATCAAGATACCTGCCGTATGACATCATTGAGACCAGGACAAAGGCCTCCACAGGTAACGATTGCAGCTTTCACATCTTCTGGCTTGAAGTATATTTTCTCTCGGGGCCCAGCACGATGAACCCTGAAATATTTAGCAGTGAATACAATTCTATCAAAAAAAAAATTGCTAATCATCTTCGTGGACACGTCAGCATTCAAATATTTGTAATGACGTGATCAGAAGTAAAATAAAATGTGGGAAAAAGACTGATGCAAGCATCTAATCTTGATGAAAAGAAAGTGTCTGAGTTTCTGGTCAGTATTCAGATGGATTTATTAGTTTGGTGTATTTTTATCGATGTACAGGAAACGACGACAGTCCCATGTTTCCATCTGTATGAAGGGTATATCAAAGAAATCCTTTAGATTAGTGAAACTCAGTGAAATAGTCCGTATATTATTACCATTGCTCCACCCATGTACAATCAGGATCAATACATTCTGCACCGGCTGACGTAGGAGAGGAATAATGTATCACCTGAATTCATTGCAATGAAATTCTTACAATATAACCGGAAAAAGAACTTTTAAGAGAAAAGAGACGAGGATACCAAATTAAAGAGATACAATGTCATGAATACTCATTCCACGAATCTATATGGAACTCAGATAAATATCAAATTCATAGAATTCATCGCACTTTAAACAGAACGGAAGAAGCAGTCGAAGACAAGGAGAGACATGTGGCAATAACAAATCATATCAGGAAAACATGAGTCTACCAGCAAATGGAACAATATATCGATATTATACCTTTAGCAAAACTCTGTCATTGTTGTTAATGTAACCATGCCATTCCTCATCTGAAGGATAGACTTCAGCAAATTCCGAACTCACAGGAGTCCTATAACAGCATCTCAAAGATTAATTCTTCCAGAAATAGTAAGCCACATCTTACTAAGTAAAAGAATTTCCCTTCAAATTCTAACGCTTTTGCAAGACCGCGCTAGATAACACAGGTTGGCGTTTAACTAAGGGCATATCAAAACGACCCCAAAATCCCTTTTCGTGATCCAAGTACAATGATATTCTATACTTAACGAGCTAACCACCACAAGCGACATAGTTTCCGAGCAGACTAAGACGAGAAAACAAACAAAACAAGTACACAATGTTTTCAACGGAATCATGACTATAATCAGCAACTTCTAAAATAAGGTGAAACGGCCTTTCTTAGTCAGCTCACTTGTGTATCTATGAGATATACCAAAGATAACATATCATCATCGTATATCTACGATTCAAACCTCATTCGTAGGCAAAAAGTAGACGGATATGAAACAGCATCGGGCAACACATCAGTAATGTGCGGTATTCGAAATCGGGCTTCAAAATCCTTCTGATACTTCGACTTCCACTCAGGATCAGTGAAATCAAAGTCCGCCGCAGTAGCAGTCGGACTAAAACCGTGGCTCTCCGTCTGCGCAGCTCTTACCCGAAGCCGACGCGGAATTGTCAAACTCGGATTCCTAATCAACGATCGGAACCTGCCGTGGCTATAGTCAGCGTTTTTTCTCTTGGATGGAAGCACGAGGCTAGGTTTGAACGCCGGCGAGAGGGCCTCCATCGATTGAATAAACTGAGCCGCCAGCTACAAATATGGTAGGGAATTACAATTTATATCTGGCGTCTGTTTGTGTGCGTGGCCATTCTCTACAGTGAGGTTATATACGGAAGCCCACAATTAAAGAAGAGATCGCTGACGGAGAATGAGAGGGAGCATTGTGATGTGACAAGTCAAAATTGTCTTGCAACGAAGTTTATATGAAAACTAACGGAAGATTCTTTTTATGACCAAATTACCCTCGGTTGGGACCCACCATGCTTTTCTACCACCATGTGTAAGAATATTACAAGGTTTAAAGTATGATGCTAATGTATATATATATATATATTGCATATCATAAGCTTAAAATAATCATTCAAATTGGAATGACGCCTAATAAAAAAGAACTGTTATGGAAGTAAGAGTAGAGAAACGAAACCATGAATGGTGACATAAATGCTTTAGTCATACATCACACGCACATACTAAATGGAGAAACGATAACTACTTGAATGTCGAACAATACAGTACAGTCGTCATTTAAAAAATAAATAAAATTGGAATATTAATTAAAGACTCCTTGACTTTTTTAATTAAGTCTACTAAGTAGAATTTATGCTTATTCCATTAATTACTCAACCAGTCATCCTCTACATTACTTTTATTTATTGATAATAAATAAATTAGAAGAACGGGCTCAATTTGTTGGGCTGAGACTGCGGGTAG
The DNA here is from genome assembly GCA_028392965.1 of Lindernia subracemosa. Lineage (NCBI taxonomy): Eukaryota > Viridiplantae > Streptophyta > Magnoliopsida > Lamiales > Linderniaceae > Vandellia > Vandellia subracemosa. The sequence goes on along the minus strand of JAQPCC010000167.1, from coordinate 212,077 downwards.
TTAAATCTGTTTCTCGAATGAGGCCCAATAACGGCCCATTCATGAGGCCTAATAATAGCCCATATAGGAGTCCAATAGTTGCCCATCTATTCATTATAAGATTTCTTTCCTTTTCTTTTTACCTTTTAATTAATTAATAATACTTGACAACGAATATGAGGTTGGTTATATACATAATAATAATTTCATGAGAAAATAGCAAGTTTACACATACGAATAACTAACTAAATCAAGTACCTTAGAAGGAACAAATACTTATATATCCAGCGGTTCAAAGTTTCCTTTTATCATTATTACAACCTTAAAACAAGGAAAATATAAAAACCCTAATATAATCCATAACCTAAATCTAATTCTTGAACCCAAGCCTCAACTCAAGATCAACCTCATCCTCATCCATCGCCCGATTTTCCACGTAAGCATCACCGCCACCGCCACCGCTAGATTCCCTTGACACCTCAGCGTTATTACCATCACAAGTTTGTTTCTTCTTGAGAGGATTGTGCTTCCTCATGTGACCGCCTAACTGTTGCCCCGTGCCAAAGCTCGCACCGCACCTCTTACACGAGTGGGCACCACGTTGAACCTCCTCCGAGCCGCCTCCATCCCCAATCTCACCCGAATGATCGGAACCATCGCGTTGCGGCTGCACCCTTACTCGGTGGACCGTCTTGTGGCCGCCGAGGGCTTGGTGGCGGTCGAAACCCTTGCTACACACGTTGCAAACGTGGCGGAGGTTTTCGTCGGCCACCGAGGTTGCATGGGGCTGACTCTTTTTCCCTCCGCCCCTGGCCGTCGTGCTGCTCGACCCCTCCCCGGCTTTCTTGCGTGGCGTTTTGGTCGCCATATTGTTGGCGTCTTGTTAGATCAATTAATACTCTCTTTCTCTCTGATATCTTTCTTGCTATTATCTCTCTCAATGTGTGTGTGTTTGTGTGTGTGGGTGGTGAGTGTGAGCATGTGGTATATATAAGTGATGATGAGAGCATTATTCCTTATTTAACTAAGAGTTCTATACATTGCAGCGAAAGATTTAAGGTATGATATGATATGATTGTGCAGACATTAAATATTTGCTGACGTCTTAGGAAAAAGAAAATTTTAATTATGTCTGAAAGAGGTTACTGCCCAACCAACTCGGCCCAGATTTAAGTATTCAAAGCCCATTAACTGAAAACGTCACCAAATTGTTTGCCCGTTGACTATACACAATTTGTGAATTACATGGAAGATTTATAATATATGGTCTCCCTAAGATGATGAATGTTAGACATTATTATTTTAATATATATATATATATAATATTGTTGCCTATTTGCATACTTAATCTTTGCGACTACGTTAGCTGCATGCGAACAGCTTGTAATAATCCGCCTCGCAAAACACCTCACTGTCCGGATTTTTTTGGTGGCTTTTCGTTAATATATTTATAGAAAAATGAAGTATATTTGGCTTTGATTAGTATCTTACTTGATCTCATCTCCATTTATAACGATGATAACAATAGCAATAATAATTAAAGTTAAAAATTAAATATTAATCCCTATTATCGAGATTCGAAGCATCGTTTCTCAACTCTTTAATAACACGCCGATGGTCCAAAAGTCTTTAAGTTAACCCAATAAAATTCATTTATCTTTAATGAATGATTAATTAATACTCAAATTGAAAACAGTTCTCAATGTCCCTGTCTGCCGGCTTCAGGACACTTGCAAACTCCCATTAAATTTTTCAAACCTTAGAATAAAAATAAAATCAACAAAATTTAAAGAAATGCAGATTTCTTACCAGGTAAAGCCAAACCCTACTAGGCAAAGGCATCACATGTCTCTTTCAGACAAAATCTCTCTCTCTTTTCACTTTGGCCGTTACAATCTCAGAAAGCCATAACCGCCAAGTAATGAGGACTTAGTCAGTCATATGATGCAAAGGTTGAACTCATCGTATGTTATTATATAATATAAGCTTCACTAGAAATTCATTTTTGTAAGGTACGCAAACCACAGGTAGATCAACATCAAGCTGTAGAGAACCATGTTACGTTCAAGATCTAGGTAATAATAAAAATTGTTCTTTGTCTTAGAAAAAAAAGATTCATTCTTTGTATTCTGCATATTCTTTTATTCATCTTCTTGGTTTTTCTTTAACTTTCTTAAATGAATATTCTTATTTTTTTTATGATGATATATGATTTTGGTTGAGTTTTATTTGCAGATCGGGGTCATCAGCTATATCTAGAAGCTTCTCAGCTCGAATACTATGTCGAGGCGACGCGATAGGGTCGCAGATCGATCTAAATGCGGTCAGATCATCGAATAAGTCTTCGAGTAGTAATTCAGACACAAGCAAGTCCGAGGTATTATGATGATATTGACTTCTTAGTGTTTCTTCATTACTGTGTAAAACTCCCTTGCTTGATTTTATTGTTAACATGTTATCAGGGTAATAAACTCAAGCTTGAGGACGAGTTGAAATCTACCCGACGAAAAATAAATATCTCCGAGTCGGAAAACAAGCATGTTCTTGAACAGCTTCGACTGGCGAAAGAGGAAGCTCATCTTGCAAATCTGAGAGCAGATGAATCGTACAAAGACAGCGTACTCATGAAGGAGATCGAGAATTTGAAGCTGTGGTTATCCGATACTAGAGAAGAGTTAAAGGTCAGGGATCGAAAGATCGTTTCTTTAGAAGAACAGCTGGAGAAAAACGCCAGAGTTTTCGAAGAGTTGATAGCTGACAAGGATAAGGACTTAGGTCGAATGAAGGAGGAGGTGAGGGACTTCAGAGACAAGGAGAAAGATATGTCTGAGGTGATCTCAGTTGGTGGTAAGAGAATTCAAGAACTAGAAGCTGAGTTAAAGTCAAAGAAGGAATCAGAGTCGAAAATTTTTAAGTTGTTCATTATGCAGTGCCAAGAGCTCGACGCGAGGATCTTTGAGCTCGAGGAACGCAAAATCGAAGCCCATTTGTTACTCAACACCATCAAATCCCTGCAAGAATCGGTCAGCAAAACTGGGCTGGTGTCTGAATTGGATCGAGCCCTAGAGAACGAGAGGAAAGCCTTGTCGAAGGTGGAGTATTTAAGAAACGAACTGAAGTTAGCAGTTGAGACCGAGCAGAGGAGTTCGAAGGCTATAGAAGAGTTGACGTGGGCACTCAACGAAGTATCCCGAGAATCGAACGAGGCCAAGAGAAATCTGAGCATGGTTAGAGCCGAGCTCGAACAAGCGAAGGGAGAAGCCAAGAAACTTAAGACGGTTATACTAAACGGTGACGAGAAGTATAGGAAGTTACTGCAGGAAGGTAAGCAGAAGGCAGAGTACTACAAGAACATGGCAGATAGGTTAAGGCTTGAAGCCGAGGATGCTTTTCTTGCATGGAATGGCAAAGAGATGGGGTTCGTCAGCTGCATTAAGAGGGCCGAAGAAGAAAGGGACATCGTACAAGTCGAGAAAGAGAAGCTAGCAGTGTCCTTACAATCGATGGAGATTAGGTTGAAAATGGCGAGAGAAGAAGCGGATAAACTAAGGAATTTACTTAGGGAGGCTGGTGTTGAGGCGAATGTCGCAAAAACGGGGGCAAAAATAGCTGGAGACGAGGTTTCGAGATTGAAGGAGCGTCTTAAAGCGAAGAACGAAGAGTTGAACGGTCTTCTTACAAGAGTTGACGAAGGTCTTAGGGCTAACGAAGCTTCATCACGTGACAAAAAGAACGGTATCAAGAGGAGTCTTAGCCTCGGCACAGAGGACTTGAAGTTTGTGATCGAGCCCGAAGACTACTCTAGTGAGAAAGTACAACGAGAAGATGCTAAGCACGAGGTGCTCGACATTGATACTACTACTACTACTACTACTACTACTACGTAAAATTCATTGGATCATTCGATTTATGTTGTCATTAGTCGTCGAATCATAAAATAACTACCAAGGATTCTTGAGTTGCTTTAAAAGAAAAATTAACATCAAAAGCAAACAAACACTTCAGACAATCACAATTAAGAGTATTCCAATTGAAAATAGAACTATCAGATTGGAGGCACAAAGCTTACAATACTTGCTATGACCACATATAGAAAGCAGCAAACCACATAGATAAGCCTCCTACTCATTATCGGCCTTTGGTGCTTCCTTAATCTCTTCAGTCGTATCGTCCTAAATAAGAGAGAGATTCATGTGGTTATGTTCGAGAATTAGGAGCCAGAAAGAACTGATCAAGAAAGAACAAGAACACTTTACCTGCATATCAGAGGTCCACAAGGTGAGGTTGTCGCGGAGAAGCTGCATAATCAATGTGCTATCTTTGTATGATTCCTCTCCAAGAGTGTCCAGCTCCGCAATTGCCTCGTCAAAAGCCTTTTTTTTACGTGGTATAAACAAAGATACGATATTCAACTAAATATTTTGGTCCATTATATATAAGCTCATGTAATCAGAGAGGCAACATAGCAAGCGTGCATCATATGATTCAAATTTAGTATAAGTTGGTATGAAAAGTGAGGATTGAATTTTTAAGCATTACCTGTTTGGCAAGAGTACAAGCTCGATCAGGAGAATTCAAAATCTCGTAGTAGAAGACCGAGAAGTTAAGTGCAAGACCAAGGCGGATCGGATGTGTAGGTGCCAACTCAGCATTAGCAATGTCCTGCATAGATAAGCAAAAGTGAGTCAATTAGAACTCGAACTCAGACCTAAAGCAACCAGCTTCACATGGTTAAATTTACCATCAACTGTCAAACAATCAAGATCTACATCAAGAACATTGACAAACTAATGGTTCACAGAAAACTAATTAACATTTAAATAATTTAGCATTCGGGTATTATAATCACATATCAAGTTAATCATGAAAGAATGAAACACTCTAGCTGCACTGCAAACACATTGGTCCAAAAGGTGTTAATCAAACCATATTTGACAAAATCCACCAATGACTTAAACTTTCAGAAAGTCAAAAGCTTAGATCAGGAAAGGACGGATTGAACTCTACATCCATTACGAGATGATTTATGATCAACCATCAAAATAATCAACTTACCTCATCATAACACATGATTTACCTAAAACTTCAAAAGAAAGCCTTTATCAACAACAAATGGACGAAATAAACCAACAAACTCCAACAAGAAATCCATATGCAAAATTCAAAATCATAACCTGAGCAGACTTATACGCGGAGAGAGTATTCTCAGCTGCGTCCTTCCTCTCATTCCCAACCTTAAACTCCGCAAGGTACCTGTAATAATCTCCCTTCATCTTCAGATAAAACACCTTCGAATCCGCACTCGCCGCAGCTCCGACCAGCTTCGAATCGAGCAACTTGAGTATCCCGTCGCAGATCGACGACAGCTCCGACTCGATCTTAGATCTGTAGGTCTTGATCGTAGCCACGTGTCCCTCGTTGCCACGGCTCTCCTCCTTCTGCTCGATGGACGATATGATCCTCCACGAGGCCCTCCTCGCGCCGATCACGTTCTTATACGCGACCGAGAGGAGGTTACGCTCTTCCACGGTGAGCTCGTCGCTGACCGAATCCACAACCTTCTCCATGAACTCCACCATTTCCTCGTACCGCTCGGCTTGCTCCGCGAGCTTCGCCAGGTACACGTTCTCCTCACGTGGGGACGACATCTTCGGTTTTCGCGTAGGTTTGTTTCTCTTTTTCCAGATAACGAGAAAATGCGTTCAAAGCGAAGACTCACATATGAAAAAAATTCCCTAGTTTTGTTTCAACCTCATATTTGAGTTGGGCCTTTTGGGCTTTGATGATAATATTGTATTGAGCCGTTTAACACATAAGCCCATAGAGAATTGGGAATCGGACAAAACTCTTGCAGTGTGTCTAATCTTGTTTCTACGTAATAATAAAGGTTAAATTGGATATAACTCTGATTTAAAAAATAAATATTAAAATCCATTTGATTTGTAAACAATATAAAATACCATCGATGTTTATTTAATCATGCACTAATTGTTATCTACACCCCCTAATTCGTGGATATAATGCTAAGTTTTAGACATCATTGGAGTACAATACAAAGTTTAGACAGCACAAGAGAATTTTGCGCAATAAAAAATATAGGATAGTAACGTACAATTCGGTATATTCATGTGGAGATATAGTGTAATTTACCCTAATATTAACCAGTGTGAGTTATTTTTAGTTTTTTTAATGTTACATTAGATGAAATATTATTTTTAAATAAATAAAAGGGAAAAATGATTTGTAAGAATATAATTATAATAAATAAAAAAATTGAAGGTAAAATGTTTATTACTCAAATTAAAATAAATACGTTTCGTAAGCTAGTTTAAGACCGTCATACCTAGTTAGTTTTAGCTGCTGTTCGACCCTTATTAGAGAACTCATTATGGAGTGAATTGCGCTTGCGCTGCCCATTTTGTTTGTTTGATTTGTCTAAGGATCAACAGCAGAAGCAGCTTGAGCTAACAATTGGTGAGTTGTCGGGAAAACAACAAAGGAGGCACGAAAAGCCCATATCAGAAATCGGTGTCTGAAACAACTCGTCAATCATCATCATCATCGTCATCATCGTCATCTTTCTGCGAAATGAAATCAGAGCTTAGCATTAAAGAGAGGGAACAATGGATTCTCTAGGCTTTGACAAAGGAGATACATAGATGCATTTGATATTTCCTCATGCTCTCTTCATAACTGATGCATGAAAATGATGATTGGTTATGGTTAACAGTCATCGACCGGCCAAGCAAATTCAACCCATTTTTTTCTTCCTTTTTTCATTTATTCTAAATAGTGGGAAAAAAAAAAAGCTAGCATACTTTGGAACAAAAATTAGTCCTAAAATAAAAACTAATCTTTTTTTTTTAAATAAATTAAAAACTAATCTACTAATACAAATTAAGCTGCTTGGCAACTAATATATTACTATATCTAAAGCCAGGCCCCACGAAGCCCACCAATTATTACCAAAGTGTTGTCTTTACCAATTTTCTTGATTTTTTATTTTTATTTTCCTCTAGAGATAATTACATATATTTGTTGGAAGAAAAATCAGCAAAAACGTGCCTCTTCACGGCGCACGCTGTAAAACAAAAGAAGAAAAGATGCATTTTGAGAGTGAGCATGTGAGTCATGGTAAAAAAAGCTATTGTTATCATCATTATTAGCAAAGTAGAAAACTTTCAGAAGCTTCTCTTCATCGCTTCAGATTTGCTTCATAGTAGGCACCGCAGTGTTTGATATTCAAGCCGTAGCACACAATAAAGGCATGCTTTTCTTAGCTGGATATTCAATTTCTGTTATTTTATTTTTCATTTGTATTATGCGGCAAGAAATTGGAAACCATCCATGAGACTGGCTTTTCTGCTGGTATGCAGTTGACTGGTCAAAGATTGGTGTTCTTTGGTCTGTCTTTTTTCTCTGGGTTTTCTTCTTGTACTGATTTGTGCTTTATGTGAAAGATAGACGTTTTCTAATCGATTTATCAGTTATGTGGGGATTAAAGATTCGCTTTTCTTTAAATATATATTGAAATTTGAGGGGAAGAAAAAAAGATTAGACAAATTGGATCCTTTTAGTTCCATTGATTTGTGTGTTTCTATATCTGTATAGGATAATCTCCGTGGATTAAGATGTGCCACCAATCGATGAGACCGTGAAGCGTGTTTTTGCAATAAACTTGATTCTAAGTTATCAAAGATGAATCTTCTCGTCAGACTCTTTGCATCGGCATGCTTGGTTACCTTTGTCTCTTCAAACACACAAGGTATAATCCCCCAAGATTTTATCTTATCGAGCATTTGATGCATTTTCTTTCACTGAATTGTCAATTGGTAATAACTCATGTTCTTGGGTACTTTTCTCAGGAGATATATTGATCGCGTTGAAAACTTCGTTGAACGATTCTAATAATCAGCTCAAAGACTGGAATGCTGATCTAGTTAGCCCGTGCACTTGGCCCAAAATAATATGCGATAATGGAAATGTAACAACAGTGTAAGAAGTTCAATGCTTTCTTATGCATATCCTCAAACTAGGTTGTAACGATGTTTATGACTTTTTTTTCGTACATTATTATACCAATTGCATTTAAAAAACAGGACATTATCTTATATGGGGTTTACTGGAACTTTATCGCCAAGAATAGGAAGCTTGACGACTTTGACAACTCTGTACGTGCCAAGAACTTTTCTCGTGTCTGATTTTGGGCTGTCTTAAATCTTTGACATGATAATATCTCGTTCTTGCTGATCATTGGCTTGTATTCCCGATCGTTTTGATGCAGCCAGTTGCAGGGCAATGGCATCACAGGCACGATACCTGAAGAGTTAGGTAACTTGACGAGCTTGACGATGTTGGATCTCGATAATAATAGGTTAAGTGGAGATATACCGTCTTCTTTAGGAAACCTTAAAAGCCTAACGTTTCTGTAAGTATGCTCAATTATTATTGTTCCTTGTTTCAGCTGTGCCTTCACAAGTGAAAAACATGTTCTTTTTTTCTTTCTTTTGTAGGATTCTAAATCAAAACAATCTCTCCGGTCCCATCCCCGAATCACTTACAAGTCTTCCGAACTTGATTAGCCTGTAAGAACAGTACTTGTCATACGCATGAGATGAACACGTCGATTATTATCGTTGATAAAACTTCATTTGCAGACAACTTGCTTCGAACAATCTAAGTGGACAAGTGCCCGAGAGATTGTTTCAAATACCCAAGTATAAGTATGGCATTATTATAACCTCTTGAATTCTTTATAGGTTTATTACATTTACTTTTTCATGTTGGGCGTAAGCTTCTTCTTTCAGTTTTACAGGGAACCACTTGAATTGTGGTGCCAAATGCATATCTAAAAGCGACGGTATGCCCACGTTTAGTTCATCTTGGTCTGAACTCTGATCAATTTGTTCCATATGCCTTTAGATAATCGATTATTGCTTAACAGGCGGTTCAAGTAAATCCAAGAAAGGCATGATAATCGGTATTATAGTAGCAGTTTTCGCCGTGTTCGTTCTAGGAGGATTTCTCCTATTATTCATGTGGAAGTGCGGCCACAAAGGGTACAAGCGCGAGGTTTTTGTCGATGTAGCAGGTTAGTGCGTTCTCTTATTACATTCTCATACAATAGCATATCAAATCATGCCCAAAAAATCTTACTAAACTGTGGCCTGCTGTTCAGGTGAAGTTGATCGAAGAATCGAATTTGGTCAGCTGAAGAGATTCTCATGGCGTGAACTCCAGCTCGCCACGGACAACTTCAACGCTAAAAACGTCTTAGGACAAGGCGGGTTCGGCAAGGTTTACAAAGGAGTTTTAGGCGATAACACCAAAGTTGCCGTTAAGCGTCTCACGGACTTCGAGAGCCCCGGCGGAGACATAGCGTTTCAGCGCGAGGTCGAGATGATAAGTGTGGCTGTTCACAAGAATCTCTTGAAGCTGATCGGATTTTGCACCACGCCCACCGAACGCCTCTTGGTTTACCCTTTCATGCAAAACCTAAGCGTCGCATACCGTCTACGAGGTATATATTGCTCGAATCTCACCGTTTATAAATTGAATTGATCGATCTTTCTTTTTAAAAAAAAAAAACACAGAGATCAAGCCTGGCGAGCCCGTACTAGACTGGCCCACGAGAAAGCTAGTGGCGTTGGGGACCGCACGAGGGTTAGAGTACCTCCACGAACACTGCAACCCTAAGATCATCCACCGAGACGTAAAGGCCGCAAACGTCCTGCTGGACGAGGATTTCGAGGCCGTCGTCGGAGACTTCGGGCTGGCGAAGCTCGTCGATGTAAGAAGAACCAACGTGACGACGCAGGTGCGAGGCACGATGGGCCACATAGCACCCGAGTACTTGTCCACGGGTAAATCTTCGGAGAAGACCGACGTCTTCGGCTATGGGATCATGCTCCTGGAGCTCGTCACTGGCCAACGGGCCATAGACTTCTCGCGCCTGGAAGAGGAAGACGACGTCCTACTGCTCGACCACGTAAGTTCTTGCTGAGTAAAAATTCAAGAAAAACTTGTACGACATGCATATAAGCTTAGTGGGCTACTCCATCCATTCCCAACCCAATTGGTTTTAGAATGAAATCACACTTGGGCTTATACGCTGGCCTTCTGGGCGTATATATGTATAGGTGAAGAAGTTGCAGAGAGAGAAGAGACTGAACGCGATAGTAGACAAGAACTTGAAGGAGAACTACGACATGGAGCAAGTGGAGATGATGATACAGGTGGCGCTTCTGTGCACGCAGGCTTCTCCCGAGGATCGGCCGGCGATGTCCGAGGTTGTCCAGATGCTGGAAGGCGAAGGGCTGGCCGAGCGTTGGGAGGAGTGGCAGCACGTCGAGGTGACGAGGAGGCAGGAGTACGAGAGGTTGCAGAGGAGGTTCGATTGGGGCGAGGACTCGATTTATAACCAGGATGCTATTGAGTTGTCCGGCGGGAGATGAAAGAATCGCCCGAGGGCTTTTTTTTTTTTTTTTGTCCTTACACAAAGTTTTATCAGTGTAATAGTACGCTGTTTTCGTTTGGTTTTTGTGTGATCAACTGTTATTTGTGTTTTGTATTGTAATTAGTGTTTTTGGTGTGATCAACAATTGTAAACATTTACTTATACGTCTCTACACATTAATAATCTATAATCATACATTATCTATACATATAATAATCTATATATATATATATATATGTTGATCTTCTAGTACGCTTTTAGTTAACATGTAGGTTTGACAAGGAGCATGTTGACTTTCGTATCACTAACACTTGAATTTTTTTTCCCCACACGACGTTGAAATGTCGCTTACTTGCAAGAACTAACTCAATTTTCTTGAACAATACGCTTTTATGACTTCTCCGTGCTGTCAATACAAGAAATGTTTCGATTGTCCTAGAATAGTAAGTGATTCCAAGGATATGATAATTAAAGAGGAAGTTCCACAGTCAATCTCTTGTAAGAAAAAGGAACTAAATCCACCTTAATTACTCAGTGAGGAAATAGGTATTATCTTCTTAAAGAGAAATTCAAGATTTTATATTCTCTCCCCTAATTTTATCTCGGGGAAACTATAATAATCGCTCTATACTGCTATAATATGATCACTGAATCTTTATTATATTAAATAGGATATTGTAATGATCTTTCAAGTAAATAACTGCCAATGATTTTTAACCGTAATTTAAAATTGATCACTTGGGCTGCTATATTGCTATGATTAACTATCAATTTCATGTCAGTTGTCGCTACAAAGACATAAATGTATACTATAAAACACTGTGTTTCCTAACTGCTTGGGGTCCCCTTTTTTCTATGATTGAGGATCCTTACATCACCTTTTTGACATTTGTTTTCTAAGTCAACCGATTCCAAACCCTAAGTTTAAATTTTTCATTCGACGAAGTATTTAAATGTAATAATACAATTTAAACGACCAATGCTTAATGGCCATGCATGTATTCATATGTTGATGTGGACTGTGCAGTGGTTGGCTTAAATATGTCCATGGGTTCGGTTAACTATTATAATCATCTAATATTTACACTTTCTAGCTGATTCATGCATGTTATATATAATTTCATTAGTTTTGATCATAGGTTAACTTCTGCCAAATTAAATAAAAACCGATTGATTCATACAAAAGATAAGATATAATCGAAAAAGGAAATTATGAGACGCATAAGAAAAACAAATATAAGTGTATTTACACACGCAACTACATAAGTATAGTATTGATACAGTGACACTGTGATTAATACAGTAATTGTAATATGGCTGTGTTAAAATTCATTTTCATGAAAAAAAAAAAGGATAAAACCTTATTAGAATAAAAATTTTAAAAAAAAAAGAGAAAAAATACCAAACGTCGTCGACGATGCTTGAAAACTATATACCACACGCAAGATCAGTCAAAAAAAAAAAAGGTACTGTGTAGTAATTATACTAATCAAGCAATCTCATGGAAGAGAGGATCATCCATCATCAATTCAGACCACAACTGGGCCCCACCATAGCTCGATGTGTTGCAAGCATCTCCACCGCCACTGCCGTTATTAGTCTCCGGCGGCGAACCACTACCGCCAAAATCAGCCACCGCATGTGGCCCCTTGAAACTCAAATCGCAGACAATGGGATCACTATTATCATTATTATCATTACCCAAAGTAATCTTTCCATTACTTCTGCTAATCATGTCACCACCACATGGAACGGCTTGTAAACCAGGTAAGTGCGAGAACTGTATGTTAGAAGAATCTTGAAGAAGAAAGCTGGGAGTATTATTGTCAGCGTTGATCAACGGTGGTGGTGTGCTTTCAAGTTGGCTCAAGATCAATGAGGTGTCTTTGACGGAGTTTAAGAGGTGGTTGAAGGTATCCGAGGATGTAATAATATCAACACTTGCTGCAGGGAAATTATTGCTGTTGTTCATTGTTGGCTGGAGAATGCATTGCAAGTATTGGTTGAGCCTAGCCATATGGACAGCCTCGTTCTGCAAGCGCATGGCTTGTTCTTCCCATGCACTAGGGTTTTCTATGAGCTCTTTGAGGTTGGCTAGAGCTATGAGATGTGGAAGGCTCGAGAATATGTCGGTTCGGGGCCTATGGGTCATCGGGTCGAAACCCATTTGGATCAGCTTCTTCTTTAGGTGTGTGTTCCAGAAATTCTTTATTTCATTGTCAGTTCTTCCCGGTAAGTGAGTTGCTATTGCTGACCACCTAATAACACAATAATGTATTGTAAGATAATTCTTCATGAGACATATATGTAGTAATAAGAGTATATATATTGCGACTAAAACTATATATATCGAATAATTAGTACTTGTTTCCAAGAATAGCATGGAGATTAAGAATGGTTTGCTCCTCGTCTTGAGAGAATTTGCCTCGTTTGATATCGGGCCGAAGATAGTTTGTCCAACGTAGTCTGCAGCTCTTACCACATCGATTCAACCCTTTCGTCAATACCATAGAAAAACATGCCATCAATATTCAATAATGTTCCAAATTACATGCAATGATAATATGATATATAAAAAAGAATGATTCAATTAACTTATATATAATTACCAGCGAGTTTAGGGAGAGCTCGCCAGCTTCCATGGCCATGTTTTTGGATGTATTTGATGAGCTTGTCGTCTTCTTCGGGAGTCCATGGACCTTTCTTCAAACCACTCTCATCACAGCAAGGTGACCTTCCCATTTTATTTTTTATTTTTTAAAAAAAAAAGAAAGAAAATGGTTTGAGGTACCTCTAAAAGATATCTTATATATCTTTGTCTATAAACAACTTAAATGTTATAGTTATGATTCTTGCCTACCTAAGTGGAACAACGTTTATCTATTTATAGGAAAGACATTAGGAGCCGAATAATTAATTTCTTGAGCGGAATTTACAAAAGTACCTTATTATAAACGTAATTTAGTCGGGAAATCATGAACCATATTATTGGATTCGTTGGGATTAAGGATATTCTGGAGATTTTTTTTTTTTTTTTTCGGTAAAGTATATTTTGGAGAATTTAAGTTCTTTCTTTATCGTCAATTATTTATTTATCAAATGAAACAAATAAATAAAAGTATGAAAGTCGTCATTAGGACAAGTGGCGACTAGTCTCTGGTCAGAGGAACACACACCAGGCACGCAAGAGCGGGACAGTAGTTCGTCATTGATTGAACATATATAGATATGTTTTTGCATGGCAATTTATTTAATATTTGAAAATCTTATTTAATGAATCATTTATTAAGCTATATTAATATGATAATATCAAGGGTTCCCCGTCTTACCTAAGTGAGATAGAAGGTAGTTAATTTTCCCATAATTATATATTTGATTTTTACTAACTTTGTCGAAGATAATATTGTTATTATCTCTCTAGCTCATTATGTTCGGTTCGTTTCAATATCATATAATATGTCCGTCTCACGCACGCACACACGTATGTCTATATATATTTTATAGATTTTCCTTTTATGTTGCATGTATATTTTTATTTTCAATACACCACAACATAATAACTATTGAGTTGTTTTTTTTTTTAATAATACATGTTTGTAATAGTGAAACATTTATGGGATGCAAAAAATGTTTCCATTCCAGTCGATATATACAAACACATACGTGTGTGTATATATATATATATATACGTCATATACCAAAGTAAAAAAGCTCAATCATCTGCACGTTAAACCACAGGATAACCCTAATAAATTATCTGTCATAAAACCCTTGAGCATATTATCGCAGTATAACTTAAATGTTCGTATATATTGACAGTAAACTTATTATAAAAACAAAAAGTATATTTTAAAGTATTACATGTTTTCATAGTTGCATAAATATTAATTTCTCCGACGATATCATCGAAGAAGGTTGCTTCTCAAGGTTTTAAGAATATGTCGTCATGAAAAGATAGTGACCTTTGTCTGATTTGAAGAGAGATTACGAGATGGTTAATTAGAAGATAAAATTCTTGGTAGAGCAAACTCATCTCCATTTTGTATCAAATATTAACTATATTCGTATGTACTTAATTTAAAAACACAAAGAAAAAGATATTTAATTACGTACGCTGGTAATATTTTTTTTTCATTCATCTTCTGTACTGAATCGGGTCCCAGTTGTGAAGTGAAAGTCAAAATGGTGATTTCATCATTTGCTTCTTTCAAACCTAAACTAAGATATTTAATTAAACTGTCAATTATATAAAAACCGATTTAAATTGCTCCCAAGTCCGAGTAGCCAAGGTTTGATGGTATTGTACATTACAATATATAGTCAGTTAAGTTAAATAAGACAGAATGTAATAAAATAATATCTCTGTATGAATATTGGAGACAGAAATAAGGACAAAAACATCAACACACACACACACACACATATTAATAATATATGATTTGACTATAAATTAATCGAGTGTTCGTTTTATAGTTCACGACAAGCAACCAAGAATTGTTATTTAACCTTTCTTGGCTTTATTGTTTAAAATCGAAAAAGCTTAATTATTATATATTGGTTGCTTGATGTTTGTTTGCTCTTCAATAAATATTATATATATATATATATATATAAATATCAATGGTGACGAAATTGAAAAGATGTCTGTTATTTATATTGGAAGACTAGCTGAACTAACCTTGACTGAGAAGATCTATTCCGCGATGAAGTTGACACTTACCTTCTACGCACATATAATTAATTATATTGTCTGATTAACATATACGTAAATAAATAGTAATATTCAATGTATTTAATGCAACCTAAACCAGGAAACAACATACGATCTAAACACTAAATTAAAGCCTTAGGTGTTATCTTTTGTGAGACACACCATCTAAGAATAAAGAACTTTATAAAAAATAAATAATTTACATAAAAAAAAATGTTATTTATTTATTTTGGGTAAATTAAATATCATAATTGGTGGGATATTATTTCGCCATATTTTGGGTTAATCAACCACACGATCTCTGCCATCGCGAAGCATTAATTAACTATCAGCAGTAATTACATAATAACATACCATTCAAGGGACATAATAATAATATACTATTCAAGCAAATATATCTGTGGGTGTCCAAATAAGTGTAAGCTGATGTCATAATATATTATAGAAACGATAATAACGTGTTCAATTACATAACTATGGGAAATTATTAAAAAGGAATTGGTTATTAATTCGAAGGCGACACTCCAACCCACAACTATTAAATTAAATTAAATTATTATAAGTAAACGACGTAATATAGTTATCAGTTTTCTACAAAGCGTCCATTGTTTTCCCAACTGTTGTATCCACTGGTAGTGGAATATCTAAATATTTTATTCCAGCCTGTGATATCATATAAAATTATCATTGACACTATATTATCAATTAAAATTTAAATGGGCCGATATATTCAGCAGATTTATTAATTTTCTTTTCCATTATTGAGACTTATATTTCAATGAAGAAGTTGGGCCAGTACAACCTATTAAAACGTTATTGAAAAATAATTCGAACCAATAAAAAAACAAAGTAAAAAATAATTTTGAACATCAAAAGCCATAAACTCACGGATATTAATCAGAATTTTCCAAAAACATATGAAAAATTATCTTCTCATTTACCGAAAGTAAAATATTTTTTATTTCCCAAAATTTCCTTCTTCTTCTTTTTTTTTTTGTAATATATGTTTATCTACTCATTAATCGAATCAACCCCGAACCGCCCCAACCCTATAAGCCTTGTGGGGTTCCACTCTAAAGCCAATTGGCAATAGAGGGAGTAGCCCACAAGCTTATAAACAACTCTCAAATTCATTTTTTAATCGATGTGGGATTGAATTTGATACCCCAACAATAATTTAGTTATTCTTTTAATTTTTCTTATTTTACTTGCATTACATTTGACACGTTTTTTCACACGTGTTGTTCCCAAATAACAACAACAACAAATGAAAAGCTAAAGCACGATTTCCTCTTATTTGACGGGACGGAAACAACAGTATCGATCTATTCTATGCAAGTGGTTCAATCCGAGAAATCTGTGTGAATCTGTAATGGTATTGAGCAGTAGGGTGTTGAAATAAGAAATATCTGGGTATAATAATGGTGGTATAGGGATGTAACAGTGATCACCGTTTTGTCTTTACCAATATATGTCGTATAGTACTACTCTGTAAAGCTGTGTGATGGTTTCTTGTACGTGAGAAACATGAAGTACGTAAGGAACAGAGATGAGAATTTAGGGTGAGATGAGAAGAAGAAGACAAGAGAGAATTAGGTTAAATCATTCTTAGCATGCATTAGCCATCGTTGGTATGTTTTTAACATCAAGCATATATATATATGGGCTCAATTATAATATGCCCCATTTAATTAAAAAATAAACTAGGCCCAAGCTCAACTCCAAGGACTCCAAAGTCAGCCCAGCTCGTCGCGATCCAGCCCATTCCAAACACCTATTCTTACGAGCTTTGGTCAGACCCCATCGAACATGAACACTTCTAACATCACTTGTCTCTATCTCACCTTCGACAGCTACGCACCCCTTCGCCACCATATCGTCTCCATTCTGGGTCATGACAGAATCATTACTGTACAAGAGGTAATCTGTGCTTTCCTGAAAATTATCTTATTGTTCTTGTATTATTGTCAGCTCCTAGTTGTTCTTTCTAGTTTTTTTGAATCGTTGTTGATCTGTATTAAGTTTATTGCGTGCGCTTTAATTTCTCATTAAATCAAATCTGATAATTGTTGCCGGGATATTTATATATGAAGAATGATGAGTGTACTAGCTTTTTAAGGTGACTCCGATGTCTGTATTGATGAATTAAGTAGGGTTTATGAATGTTTTTGCATTATTACTACAACGATCAGGATTTTTCCAGGTGCTTCTTGATTAATGAAACTATTTTTGATCTTATCATACTAATTGGATACATTTTTTGCTGACATAATATTTTAGGAAACAAAAGTTTTGAATGGGGTTGGCTTCTGGGGCTGATACGAGCGAAACAATGAAGTTATGTGTTTTTGATTTGCAAAGAGGGCAAATTGAAGGTCAGGAACTGGACAAAATCCTATTCTTCTACCCCTCAGATTTGCCCATTTCAATGCAGCTCTCAGTCATTGGTCTTAGTGAAGCTCTCATCACATTTACTCGGTAAGATAAGATTTCTGTCCTTATTTCCCGGCCCACTTGTTCAACACACACACTCATACGGTTGGTGGTACAAACCTATGAGTGTCGTTATTCTCGTTTAAATATTTTCCTCAGCTCCTCTAATGTTGAATTATTTCAGTCCATTGCAACACTGTGTCATTTGTTGGCGTTACTCATTCGTTGGGTTTTGAAAAATGATGTTCTGCAGAATTTTCTCCCCAGAGGCTGCTTGTGAGGTCATTGAAGCTGAGATGCATTCTCATGTCTTTTACGAGGCAGAGCCTGATATATGGATGGTGATGGTAAGTATGATGAACTCTTGTTGAAAGCTCCAGTATCTACCTTGTTTTTAAGAAACAAATAAAGTCGGTAGTTATGCTTTCAATAAAAATTGTTCTTTTCCAGCACATCAATCTCTCATTGATGATTTTGTTGTTCCTTCGAACAAACTCTGACATTAGCCATGTATATCTTATATGCTAATAGGTTGTTGAAAAGGATAAGGAATCAGAAGGAATCTGGCGAATTGATGATTTAAGAAAAGTTCTTAAAGAAATTCATTCTCTTTTTGCGATGTTTCATGGATCTGTTAGGGCGTTGGTAGATAGAGAACCTACCGGAGGTCTTGTCCGGACCTATCTATATTATTTCATCATGGATTTTCTGAGCGGTGAGTGGTCATTATATGAAATTTAATTCTCAAACTGGGCATGCAGCTTAATTTTTCCCGTCTTATCCATTTGTTCCAACATAAGTTACTAATTGCCAGCATATGAAAAGCGGTCTCCGCTGGAATTTTGTTGCTGGGGTAATGCTGCAGCTGCTGTGACACAATGATTCCCATTTCAATTAGTTCAGTTCTGAAGATGCCGTTTTTCATTTCTTGAGTTTTATCTTTGGGCCAACAGATTGTTTTGTGGGAAAAAAACTTCGATTGCCAAACTTCCGAGACTCCCTTAAGGAACGTGGAACTGTACAGATGTTAACTGTTGGGCGAGAGGCTGCTATCGAAGTTCAGGTTAGTTTCTACGGTAACTGGCTCCCAATGTAATGTGTAATGAAATCAATTAACAATGTCACTGTCAGTACAAGAAAATAGAAGCTAATTACACAACATTTGGTGGATTTCTGCCTGTGCAGTTGTAACCGTTTGTCAACATAATAGTATTTTTCTGATGTTACACATATCTTGTTGTGCTGACCTATGTTCGGAATGTTTTGGATCAACTTTTCACAAGTTATATAAGAGACAGAGTAGGCTATCAGTCATTGTCTATTTCATGTAGATGTCAAAAGTTTTATGATGCCACAACGGTAGCTTTGACTAACTTTCTTGCCCGTATCTTATTTAAAAACTTTTTTGGGTTTCAAGTTCTCTCCAATCTCTCTATCAGAAATACATTCACTCAAGGATCTATTCATTCACATGAAATCTTTTTTTTTTTTTTTTTTTTCTGTTTAGTCTCTCGTTCGAGTGTTAGAATCATCTGCGGGGACTTCACAGTGCCACTCTCAAATCATGTTTCAGGATTTGCTCGTCTCCACTGATCTTTCACCGGTATAGAATTTGATCCCTCTCTAGTTTATATCCACATTTGTCTTCGTCTTTACCCCTTACATGAGCTTGTTGATGATCTGATCATTCTTTCTCTTGTTATCTTCCTCAGATTGACTCTGTCAACATCTTCACCTATGCTGTCCTAAGATTAACCCCATTAGCGCTATCCTCTGGAGCAAGTTCTTGGTCCTATTCACGGAAAGGGAGCACCACATGTAACACTACTTCTGGAGCAGTAGTAGCAAATTCCGATCCAGTTTTGGATCAATATCGCAACTCTCGGGATACCTCTCCACTTGGGCTCCGTAGCTATCCTGTCGTGAGGCCGCTGCAGCATTCTAAGTGGTCGAAGGGCAAAGACGGTTTCCTCGTCACTGATATTTGGGGCACCGAGGTCAATAGTCTTCAACCCACGAGCCCGACTATCTTCCTTCACCAAACAGACGTAAAGATGTACCTAATCTGCCATCAGCACAGGGGCCTCACTGTAATAATCCTCATCCCTGTCTCGTCCGTTGATGGGGAACGCGGAGTTGCTACGGTGAAGCAGACGATACTTGAAGAGGTGAGTTACATAGTTTTCCAATCATTTATTTGCTGACATGCAATATACACACATGTGAATGATGATTGTTCATCAATTACAACCTTTTGAGAACGGAATTTTTCCACAGGCATCTTTGAAAATCTCCAGAGTCGAAGAAAAGCTGTCGAGGGGTTGGGGTGGTGAGAACGCATATCATGTGAGCGGCTATCGTTATCTTCTCGTCGATGGGGATAATGGAATTTCTAGGGCTTCTCCTCCCGGAAAAGTTGCAACTCTGACAAAGGTAACTTTTTTTTCTTTCCGCCCCCACATTTCTAACTCTCGACAACACTGGCTACACATCATCTTCTTCTTCTTCTTCTTCTTCCTCTGATGTTACATTAACGCAGGAATCCTTGGTCTCTTTCACCAAGTTAAGAGAGGAGATCGACGCGGAGAAGAGTAGAGGTAAATTAGACAATTCAGGTGGTGAGAAGGACCTCAAAGTGTGCATCAGAGCCAAAAACAACGCTTGGCTTATCGCCCGTCTCTCAAGAGGGAAAGAGCTTTATATGGTTCTTGATAGAGCCAGTGAGACCCTTCTCTATGCTTCTGAATCTGCAGAGACCTTCAGTGAAAGGTACTGTGAGGGTGCCTTTTCTTTCGACTAAAACGAAACCAACTTTTGCGAAAATCATGTACTGAAAAAACTAATAACTACTCCCTTCTATGCTAATTGCTATTATTAGATTTAGACCATGCAAGAATCTTTTATCTCCTCGCAGCATGAAACTTTCTTGGCCCTTTATTTCTAGTCGTTTTCTTCTATAGTGGGCTTAACCAATAGGCGGCCCATATTTTTGTTGTAATTACTGTATGGGCCCGCATATGATGGCAGACAGCAAAAAAAATAAGAATTTTTATTAGTAAATATCTTAATCAAAGCTATTTTTGCAATGAAATTTGTAAAAGAGATACTATACTTACGTTGACACAAACTTGACTAGCTTGAGACCTTTATAAAAACTTATAAAAAAACATTTAAATAATAATAAAATAAATAAAAAAGTTACAACGAGCAACTTCAATTCCAACATAAAAAAAAAAAAAACTTTTTTAAAAAAAGAAACGTTTTTGTCCCGTTTATAGATTTATATTATATATATTCAACTTGCACCAAGAAAAGATGAAAAATTAATGCCCGCTTTCCATCGATCTTTGCAATGAAATAGTCCCCCACATGTTATCCTCCTTATATATATTATATTAAAATTGATGAGAAAGTACTATAATAGTTCATATAGGTAAATAAATACGCCTTTAAACTGAGTGAGAATAAGCTAAAAAGCAACCTACATGGAGAGAGCCCTAACGTCCAAACAAACCCTACTTTTTGATATCTAATTGATAGAATAGAATAGATGAATGACACATCTAGTTTACCCAACCCCAACCCCTACCCCACCACTACATATAGTTAATGGGACGACATAGTCTCTTTTCTTCATTAAGAGTACATCATAATTAGATTTGCCTAATTTTTTTTCCATCAAATAGTGATTTTATTGGCAAATGGACACCATTGTATTGTTATACAAATGTATCCACACGTTCGTATGCAGGCATGCATTCATTTATGTATAAATAATACACAAATATTTTGTACGATTCATTGATAGCAGTCGATGCCTTCTTGTTTTATAATCCATTTATTTTATTTCATTCAACTTACAGATATGATACTATTTACGTCATAAGATGTTTAGGTTCAATATTTTGATTTTTACACAATTTAAAAACAAAAATATTACGAAGAAAGACAGTTTAGGTAAGAGTTAAAAATCGCACGTTTTTCTCAAGTGAAACTTTGTTTTTGTCACTCCTTGGAGCCGAACAAAATTGACTATATTCCGCAGCCTACTTTGTAATTTTATATATATATGAAAACTTGTTATTAATAAGACAAAGAATTAATAATACTATTAAGACCAAAGCACATAAAATTAAGTATTTAACCAAGGTTGCGGCGCCTAACAAATCCCCAAATCTCGCCATATATGGCGTTAATCTAATTATCTCAAACATGGGATTGTGAGGTTATTGCAAGATTCTTGCTTAGATCATGAGATAGAGAGGGAGAGAGAGAGAGAGAGAGACGTCTAAATCTTAATCAAGCTAACCATAACAGAAGCCTAAGCCAGCAATTGAATTCAAATATTATGCATGTGAACGATATATGATCGAGGAGCTTTTCAGTGTATGATAAATCTCAATATAATGATACGCATATGATTCATCAAACACTAACGAAACAGTGTAATGATTCAACTTTCTAATACAGAAGTCCACACACGGTTAAATATCAAGAAGATGATCGTCGTCATTAACCTCCTTTTCAATGTTTTTTTCATCACCGTAATGATTGCCTCTTCTACTTTTCTACAGCCCAATGATTCATACTCTGAAGAGAAACTACACATCTATGTCTCCACCATACCTTTCTCGTCGCCCACTACTCTCTTGTCCCTTTTCAGCCAATGGACCTGTTGAAGATGAATAGTCGAATGCCTTATCAGCAGTATGCGAGGCGTTCTTTGAGGTTGATGATATGAGATTTGCCAGCCCGCCTTCAAATGCTGTAGCAGCAGCAGCATTTTTTAAATGGTCACCTAAACCAAACTGATGATGATGAAGATCGCTAGCTGAAGAAGAAGAAGAAATCCCAAATGAGCCATGAACTTGATCGTCGCCATCTTTCGATCCCAAACCGAACAGATTACTCTTCTGATGAGTCGCTTGCAAGTTTGCAGAAGAATTACCAAGAAAGAAACCCTGATCCACCATGTTACTGAGTAGGTTCGAGCTGTGAAAAGCGCTTGACGAAGTACTATTATTACCATTATTAATGGCGATGTTATTTCCAGCAAGAAACGGTAAAACTGGAGACTGCATCTTCTGGGCAAAAGGTCGACTAAGGTACGACGGCGCATCGAGCGGCGATGCGAAGAGATCGAGTGATGTCCTCGCAAAAGGCGAGCTGTTAAAAGGCGGTGATGGTATCCCAGTAAATTCTTGAACCATGGCTCGGAAATTTGTTGTGTCCGTGGTCAGCACGGTCGTGGGGGCGCGTCGGGAGGCTCTTGTACGTTTCTTTGGGTTTCTCGCCGCCGTTTGCGTAGATGCGATGGTCGGCGGAGGTGGTTGGGAAGAAGTCGTGAACGGGTTGTTGTCGGTGGCGTTATTAATGTTGTTACTTATGGTTTTGGTATGGGAAATGAAGGTGTTGTTTTGTGGGTAGTTGGAGACAAACGGGTCGAAGAACGGCGTCAGCGGCGGCAACGGGTTTGGGTTTAAGCTGCCCATCATGAAGGTGGCGCGTGAGTCGTACTCTTCTTCGCCGCCGCTTGATGACTGCAGGCTACCACTGTTGCAAGAATCCATTTTTTTCCCTCTCTCTCCCTAAAGCAGCAGAACTATATATTCTGAGAAAGACAATAATACAGAAGAGAAACAAATAAATCAAACTGTATTAAGTTCATAATATCGTCCATCGTATCAGATATCCATACACACATATCTGAAGAGAGAGGAGAGCTTACAAAGAGTTATCATTACTACAACAAAAGACCACAAAGAAAAGCTACCATAAATGGAGGTGGAGATGTATTTCTTTCTTCAGAAACACGTAAGCAAACGTACCCATGAATTTAATGATCTGATCTCCAGCAGAGAAAAATGATCTTAGTTTTGCCTTGCTCGATCAAAAAGGCTTAATTTTGATGACGAAGTAATTGAGAAAAGTTAGCTTCCTTGGCATGAGTTTCGATACGAAGGTTGTCGGACAATTAGGGTTTTCATCAAAAGAAGCATGTAAAAATCTCAGTGAGAAAGCTGTGTTTTTGAGAGAGAGAGAGAGAGAGAGAGAGACGTATATCAGTTGGGCTTCTTTGTGGTTTATAAGATTTTAGCGTGTGAAAGGTGGGAAGAAAAAAGGTTGATGATCGGTTGAACAATCTATTTATGTAATTAAATAATAAAAAATCCGATACACAAACGTTCCTAGTTTATTTTTATTATTTATATTCATCATTTTAACAATTGATGTAACTTTAGAATAGTTTTTCTTGGAAATTTTAAAAACGCTTCTTTTTGTTTCCAAGACCTCTCCTATATTTCATTGGTCACTTAACAGAAAAATGAAAAAATAAATTAAAAAAAGCCCAATCAGCAAATGTGCGTATGACGTCATATCACCTTGTTCTATTCCGTCACATAATATTTATATTATTAGAAATAATTCATACATGCTATAATTTTTTTTATTTCTAGTAAAAAAAAATCATGTAATATTTATATAATATTCATTTAATTTATCGAGTTGGATAAATCAGATGAACAACACATTAAGTTTGTTGCAACCATCAAAACTAATAATGTTAATACTATGAAGATGTACATAGTATTAACTCTCTCTGCGTAAAATATATAAATTAGACTAATTAATTCATATTTAAAGTAGTATATATATATATATATCAGTACGTATCTTTCATGGATAAGTGTTCACCTTTGTGGCTGTAGAATACACACGCGACTTAAAGATTATTATTGTAGTATAAATGGACACGTGCCACATAACATAAAGAGCGGCTAAATTCATTTATTTTTCGAATATTTCCATGTTACTTGCTTCTCATTTTTTGATATTATTTTTATTTTTATTTTTTATGTGGGGCTTATCTAGCTAGTGGACCTCTTGAAATAGGCATGGCGATTGATTGGACTTTTAGGCATCATTTTTATCTGATTTTGTACCTCAGCCTAAACTGGCTATAATCTTAGCCGTTGGATTTATTTGATGATGATATTATTTTTTTCTTCTATTATTATTTTTTGAATGATGAGATTCCATTTGTTATTGCTTCTTGCAAAATGCCAGCTCATATAATGATACTTTTTCTTCATAAATGAAATGAGCATTGAAAAAGTTTTACACACACACACACACAATTTTTATAGAGAATGAATTGACATTAATTATAGACAAATTATTGGTAGTGTGATTTATTTAATATGGGGTCATGCATAAGCAAAAACGGATTAACTTAAAAGATGCCGTGAAAATAAAGAAATGTTAAATTATCTTTTTAATCAAAGTTTACCTGACCAAAGTAAGAAATAAACTCTATGAGATTAGACAGACCGCCACTATATATGAAGTTGCTCGCTTCGCATATATTCTGCTCCCACGATAGAATGAAGAAAACGAAATATCGATGTCATGCTATCAAGTGGCTGTCGTCATCAAATCATCACTAAATGTACATAGTAATTTATAACCAAACATAGAAATTGATTAGTTTGATTGGGGGATCTAAAATTCACAAAAACTATGTCTGTGTGGCATGCAATCATCATCGTACTCGAACTTGGCTCCCGTGCAAGAAAACCCCTTTCTAAATCTTTGAACCGTAATGTTAACGTTGCTCTTCGCCTCGACTTGGACGGAGAACACGGCGCAGACAGGCCTGTGATCGGAGAATCTCGACTCTCCTCGTACGTAAGACAACTGCTCCATGCCTTTACCTCTCCATAGTATTCTGTCACACCTGTTTGTAATAGAAATGGATTGCATTATTAACATGGTATCGATTTAATTAGTATCTATTTTTATTTTTATTTAAAATTATTACCATGCAGGTGTTCTACGCTTTCTCTTGGACTTGGTGGTTTCTCCAGTGTATGAATCAGAATTGAGAGAGTATTTGTACGTTGGTGCAAACATGATTTTCCCTTCATTCCATCCAGTGAATGCTCTACCAGTTTCTCTCTCAACATTCAACTGTGCGAACAAATAGCAGGAAAAACAGAGAAATATATAGTAGAAAAGATTATATTTTTATAGTTGGGGTTTTATTAGAATATATTTTTCTAAATTGGTTTCCTATCGATTTTTTTTCGCTCTATACGTGGTGTTGCCGAACTTCCACAAACCACAAGCATATGATGATGATATCCTTCGTGGTATTATTACAATATTGTTGATGTCACCATCTCTAATTATTTTATGTGGGCTCGTTATGTATTATTAGGTCTTCGTAGAAATTAAATATTCTTGACAAAAAAGTGTATCGAACAATTAACTTGTAATAGAAAGAAGAACTGACCTGATCCTTTTCCAAGAGTGAGTCCCAATCGTTATCCTCTAGCAAAAGCCTCGCCTCTTCATAGCTCAAACCAACTCGATAGTTCAAGTCTCCAAGCCAAATCATTCGGCTGATCGATCACATGTTTTTGTTTCCAAAATATTCAATAATGTTAGAGAAAGAAAGAGATTTCAGGTTAGTTGAAAGAAAATACAACGTTTGAGCTAAAAAGAGAAGAAAAATCTCACTCGTGATCGATGATTCTTTCAGGCATCACACGGCTCGTGTTCTTGCAGATCCGAGGAAAATGAGTCCCCTTTAAAATCTCGGCCACGTCTGAGTTCCTACGAACCTCATCGCCTTCCTTTTCGCCCGAAGCCAAGTGACTGCACACGAAGCAGAAGCTCGTCTTGTGCAGCGTCATGCTAATCGCTATACAACCCTTATTACCAAGGCATCCCATGATTCCTCTCCCCATCCAGGAGATTCTCAGATGCGCGATGTCCCTCACGAGCTCCCTTCGAGCCCATATTGTTAGAAAAATGCCCACCATTTGCTTGCTTGCTACGAGCTGGTAGTTTAGTCTCTTCGGTGAGTTCGAATCGAAGGGCGACGCACAAGGGTCTCTCAGAACCTTCCTCGTTGGCCTGCTCCTATGATCCGATGACACGGATGAATCCCAAGAACAGTTGCATGATTTCAGGAGGTCATTGTCTGCTTTTATTTTCTTGCTGAGCTCTTTCAGAGATGGCTTGTAAAAGATGTTGTTGTTGTTGTTGTTGTTGTTGTGATTAGATTTCGAGTGCTTCGAGCTCGTGCTTGAATCTGGCGACGTGAGTACCGATTCGTGGCAGGGTTTGTTTAGCGCGTGGCTTATGATCGCTAGCCATTTCGAGGCGGGCTCGTTGTCTTCTATTACCAGCACATTTCCTGCGTTTAATGGGACAATTTCCTGAAACCTGGGATTGCATACATGAGAAAATTAACATGGAACTGAACTAGGATATGTTCGAAAAGAAACCCTAATTCTATTCCAAAGATAATTATATCTAATACTTAATAACACCTACCCGAGTACGTATAGATCCGCAGAACCTTCGATTTGCAGAAAATCCTCTAGATTGAGTTCTTGGCTAGGAGTGTTCCCGCCTACATTCCAAGTTGACACGAAGACTCTGCAATTGTTTTATTAATGATATAAATTGAGATGTAGTAAGTATATGATATATACATAATCATTCATATACAAATAATTGAGTTGCTTCACCCACCGAACATCTTGGGTCATTGTTTCAGATGCAATGGATCGATCGAAACTCGACAAGTTTAGGCCTTCGATCCCGGGACTACTTTGGCTTTCTGAGAAGGGAAAGAAAGATAATTTATTACCATATTGTTTTCATAGTACTGTTCCATGTCCTATGTTTGGAACTGCATCATTACAAATTTTCATATGATGTCAAGGTCAATATCCAAACCAGGAAAAAGAACCACACAAACTCAATGATCAACACACAATGAATTGCCTTCGCAGCTTAATCGTCTACATGCATTCAAAGTCTACACTGTTAGGTAAGCTACCAAAGTTTCAGATTTTATATGGTGTCAATAAAACTTCATGGGAAATCAATTATTAGGCTATCATCATCATCATCATAATCATCAACAATATACTCTATTACAAAATCATGGTTTGTATATTGATTTTATTGTAGTCATTATTTGACACCTACCTGAGAGGCCCTTCCTCATAGACGTTGAAGCTTCACGAAAAGCTTTCTTTATTGATTCAGATTCTGTTCCAAAACAATAAATTAAATAAAATAAACAACCATAATGAATAAATGCAGCATGTAAATGTGTATGTATATTTATAAACAATGAACGAACCATTATTATCATTTCCATCTGATTGAAGATTCCCCTCTTCCGAACTCTCCCTGTCATTTTTCTTGGAACCAAATATCTTTGGAATGATAGACTTGTAAAGCACAATCAAGAAAACAATAAATACTCCACTATAACAAATCAAAAAATTAAGAAAGAAATTATATATATATATATATATAAACATACCTTCTTTTTCTTTTCATGACCATTGATAGAATTTTCTTCAATGGGTTTTGCCATGATATCATCTGCTTTTTTAGGCCTCAATGCGGATGACGACGGCGGCGATGACGACGACATTCGATATATATACACGGAAATGTAATTAATTTGCCTCGAACCCTCATTAATCTTGGAAATTCGCAATATATCAAGAATTCAACGAATGTATATCACCTAAGAATGAGATTATATTACGAATGAACGTGAAAGTTCTGTGTATCTTGACCTTTCTTGTTTCTCTAATTTTTTTTTCTTTCATCAACCTTGTTGAATTTACTCACAATATCTTTTTATCTAATTACGGCGTTCGTTTTTTATTTTTATTTCAAATAAATTAGTTTATATTAATCGATATTTCAATTTTTATTAGATGTGCTTAGATATTAATGCAAAATCGTACTCGTTGAGGAATAATAATAATAATAATAATAATAATAATAATAATAATAATAATAATAATAATAAAAGTCAACAATTGTGATGGTCTTAACACTCAGACAGACATATACGTGTCTTAAAGCACGTGACATTGATAAAAGTCAACCAACTCAACTATCGTTGACTTGGTACTTGGCGAGGATCTGAGGACAGTTTGGCAACGCATTCCTCTTAAGGAAACCCATGGCATTGGCATGGCGGACGGGGACGCACATCCCATTGTTGTTGGTAAGAATGATACGAACCCGCCGGCGCCCCTTGTCGGGCCTATCGCACTCACTGTCGGGACTCTTCTCGATGGCGCAGTCGCAGAAGTCGTCTCCTCTGTCGCTGTGGACGCTGAAGGTGTAGTGCCCCGCCGAGTCCGTCGTCGTGCGCTGACTGTACGTCAGCTGGTTCGTGTTCTCTTCCCTGCAAGTGATTGTTACAGTCGCATCTGCAAAAATAATAATGGAGGAGACAAACAATCTCATTACACATATACATGGTAATGAAAGTGATGTGTGTGTGTAGGAGTGTGTGTATAATTATACGTACTGGCGATGTAGTATACGGCGTCAGTCTCGTAGCCACAGCGACAAGTGTCACAGTAGACATAACCCTTGATGACGAAGGGGTCGCTCATGAACATAGCAGTAGCTAATCCAGCTGGGATTATGCAGACCAACGCAAACGTTGTTAGCAGCAGCGAGTTGATCTGCTTGGCCATACTGTGTGTAATAATAAATCGATTAACTAACTGTCTTTGTAGATTTAGATGATCTTTCTGATGAGTTTAAGAGATATGTAAGGAGTGGTTTGCGTGCGTATTTATATATATAAATGAGAGTAGTGCTTATGCTATGTAATACAAGATATATATCGTTCTGCATTAAATATAGGGGGGAAATGGCCGAAGACTAAATATTTATAATTAATTAAGGTGTCAGCTTGGTTTCCGTTATTTGCATCTGTCCAGTCCAGTGTGCCGAGATCTGTGATGCTTTAATTGCATGCTTTTATTATATTTACAATTTCGAATATTTGAGTTAGGTTTTACATATGTTTATATGTAATTTGCATGTGGTGGAAGCTAACTTGAAGGGTTAGCAAAGAGTGCCCATGTCAGATCCAAGGCTGAATGAGTTGCCTCTTTTTAATTCAATTTAATGACTCTCATTTTACTTGTTTAATGATAATTAAGGTTTCTTTAATATTTTTGGTCTTTTCTTATGGACCGTAGCGTAGCCCAGGCTATAATTCTTTAGTTGGGTTGGTTTTCATCTAATTTTATTCTTAGTATTTGTTGCATTGCAATGACACAAGTTATTGGGCTTATACAGATGTTTCGTACTTATACATTACTCTGGTAATAATTATTTTGATATTTATTGTATAGTAGGCACAACACAAGATGATATCGTACATTACAAATCTAAACCGAAAAAAAAAAAGAAAAATATCCGAGATCTTGGGTTAAGTTGGTAGGAGACATAAATTATTGTTATTTTGACACGAATAGAAATTTTATTTTTTATTTTATTTTATTTTATTTTTGCATCTAAGTCTTAAAATCAAATACCCAGTGATTTAAAAGTTATTTTGAAAATCTTGAGATGATGTACCCGATCATAAATTACATTTACTTTAGTCAAATATGTATGTATAGTTTCCCATTCATTTTAGTTTGATGCGACAGCTTAATATTAATGCGATTGGGACTAAATTTTATATTTTTTCTTAAACAAAAAGCAAAATAAATGTTCTGAGCTGAGGGGCTCAAATGACGACATAAAATGAATAATTGTGTTTAAGGCTCTGTCTAAATCATATAGGTTATAAAGACTTCAGGCACGCGCGCAAGCCAGGACGCGCGCTCACACGCACTGTGGTGGATTGGATCCTATCCTATTAATTAATTAGCTTTAAAAATAGTAAAAATAAACTAATTAAAAACTTAATTATTTGATATAATGGATGGGAGTCCTCCCAAAAGAAATTTCAAAAATAAAAATATAACAATTATATATATATATATATATATACCATAAAAAAATTAGACAATGAGATAATACTCCACAAAACCTCATTTAATCATTTAACCATTTGCAACAATGACGTGTTCAACTATATCCCTTTCGAGCAAATAATAACTATTTGTTTATCTTTTTTTACCATATTGTATTCTCATCGAAATTACTTTGTATAATAATCTTTTTCATTGATCTTTATTGTGACACGTTATGTCTGTCACTTTGGTCGGCTCACCCTCAAACTTTGGAAAAAAGTTATTGGAATATTTAGACCGTTGATGTCTTCTTTTCTTTGCATCTTTAGTTCAGTTCAATGGAATGGAAGTAAGAATCCGCAGAACACGCTGCACGCCTTAATAGTCTCAAACTTCATTTTATTTTATTTGAAAACTCTCAAAATTATAAATAATAATTCAATTAAACACTTACTAGTAAGTAGCTTAGCTATTATCAATTATATGGAGAAAACTAAGCAATGCCTTATATTTTATTAATTATGTTATGCGTGCTTTCAACATCTAATTCGTCAGGTAAGCACCAAACCAATCAATTCCATTTTCTTTTTATTTAAATAAAAATAAATAGAGAAAGTGACAACAATAATTAGACCATTAAAATGATTCCTGACGTAGACTTCTGCTAAATTAAAATATTTAATTTCAATATGCATATGTCATACGTATATCATAACCACACGTTACTACAATCAAAGCAAGGTAAAATCTTTTTGCAGAACCCAAGAGCCAAAAGAGTATTTCATAAATCTTATTTACAAAAAAAAAAAAAGGACTGATCAAACCCTAACTTCTTGATAAAGAAGCCGACACAACACACAATTTATTGTATGTATATTCATCTTCATTATACTACGCATAAATAAAAATGTTTGGCAAGATGAAGAGAACGACGAGCATGATGGGTATAACAGTTGAAAATCATCTCAACGAAGCTCCACATAGAGATCAAGATGATGGAGGGACTTGGAATAATGATATCATGATGAACGGTCAAGATCATCTGTCTTCTCCAAGGTACTCTTCTACTACAACTGATCATGTCGGCTCATTACAAGCAGCTGAGAGTAAAGCTGTTGCTGATTTCTTGAGGACTTGTGGGCTTTGTCATCGTCGTTTACTTCCTGGCCGTGACATCTACATGTATAGGTATGTTATTATATATAATATATAATACATAATTTAATTATTAGCATTTATTTTTTATTATTTTTTCTTATTAACCCTTTTGAACTTTGAAAACTTGGATCCTATAATATGTTTGGTCTCTCTAGTTTGCTGCACGGTTTTCAGGGAATATTTATCCTCTATTGAAATTTCGTTATATTTAATGATGGTTTGCGCCTTGATAGATTAAGATTATCACAAGGAGTATATATCTTGGTTTATTTTATGATTAGGTGCTAATTTATTTATTGTTCCTTTTTTCTTTTGGGGGTATTTATCGTAAAATTTTCTATTTTAACAATTAAAAGTGGTGGTGTAGGGGCGATGCAGCTTTCTGTAGTGAGGAGTGCAGAGAGGATCGAATGAAGCAAGACGAGAAAAAAGAGAGGCGGAAACTAGCCACCCAGCACAGCCGCTCGCCGGCGAAGGATTCATCCGCCGGCACCACCACCACCACCACCGTCAAGGACAGTTATGTGGAGGCAGCTTTGCAGTATTATTAACTCTCCCTATAAATATATATTATATATATATATATATATATATTTAGAGATGAAGAATTAGCAGTACTAATACTGTTGTCTCTGTCAGTGTCAGTATGAATGTACAAAAGACGGTTTATGGGTTAATTTAGTTAACAACTGAAGATTCCCAGCTCAGCTCCTAATTAATTTAATTGCATGCTCTTAATAATTATATTATGTGATGAAAGAAAATGACATATCCCAAATATTGGACCCAACCATGGAGGAACTATTATACTTACAAACAGAAATGTTCATTCATAATTATGACTATGGCTTCAAAACTTACAAATATATACATACACGTAAAATGATTTATTTTTTTATTTAAACTGCAGTGGCTATAAATGGAAACTCATGACTTATTATAATTTGAAAATTGGACCGAATAGAAACTGCTTTGATCCAAGTTACGACTTCACAGTTGGCCCATTAGTTAAGCCCTACTAATAAACCCTCGGCCCACTAAGGTAATAATACATTGATCACCATAAATAGACACAAATTTCTTATAAATATAGTTGGATTTAAATTTTTAATTAAGGTGGGACAATTAAATTAATCAGTGAACCTAAGCAATATCTTCACATTTTCAATAAATCAGGAGATAATTAGAAAAGTGGAAAAAGAAATTCTATCTCATTATCTATAGTGATTTACTACGGACATATCTCCATAGGTATTAATCCTTATTAAAGTCGTCTACCAAAATTTTCTCGAAGAAAATAAAAATAATAAAAAAAATCATACATTGGCTATGACAAGCCAAGTGTCATATCACATGTAAATATAGAATCAGCAAAACTTAAATGAATTAAAGTCATGTTTGCCGTAAATAAAATAGAATTATAACACATAATAAACAAGTTTTATTATTAGCGTAAATAAATATAACAAATTTGCCTTTTGCCCACCAACCTCCTTCCTTAAGACGAGCCCCCGATGATCCCTAACGTAAAAATAAAGTTTATTTACCACTTTATAAAAATATAATAAGAACCATTAATTTCTATAGGATATCACATTAAGCCGCAACCTATGATGTTGTAGTATAAATAGACAACACCATTGTTAAGTCTCACACACAACTTCTTCTTCGGCATTATATTACATTTACAGTCATTGTCCACTAAAAATCATCGATCATGGGTAAGAAAGTTGAGTTGAAAAGGATCGAAGATGTTACGAAATGCCAAGTAACATATTCGAAAAGGCGTACCTGCTTGATGAGAAAGGCTAATGAAATCGCTGTTCTCTGCGATGTTGATGTTGCCTTTGTTTCATTTTCGCCTTCGGGGCGTCTTAGCAAGTTCTGCAACTTGCCGAGGTTGTGAATGAATTATAAACAAAAAGAAATAATAAATATTTAAATACATGCAAGAAGTTAAATAGCAATCGATATACACCTGCAAGTTCTTTCACTTTAGGGTTTTGATCTTGGATTTTGATCTTTTGCAGGATTGAAGATGTGATAAATCGCTATGTCAGTTTGCCAACTGAAACAAGACTCAAGTACACTGTGTATTTCATTTCATCTTCAAACATTTGTATATAAATATAGATAGAATTAATTTATGTATAATTTTTTCGTTTATTTCATGATCTTTGGTGCCGTGGTGGTTATGGTAGTCGCATGAGCAATGTTCAGGTATGTGTACGTTCGTGCAGATCAGAGGTTGCAATGATTTATATTATTATTTGTTAATTCTAACGTCATTATTTTTTGCATGAAGAGAAAATTGGAGAGACTGACTAGTATCGAGCACATTGAGGGTGATAGGAAGCTGCAATTTCTCGACAAGCAGTTAATCTCTCTCTCTCTCTCCACCATGTAAAAATTTAAAAGTGAACACATTATCATGCATTGCTACATGCATTTGAATACAATGATTTTAAAAGATCGTTAAACGGTCAAATCACGCGGGCTAATTAACGGTTCTTGATTTAAAAGATTTTAAAAGATCGTTAAACGGTCAAATCACGAGGGCTAATTAACGGTTCTTGATTTTGAAAGTTCGTTAAAGAACCATTTGAATTTCGCGGGCATGACCGTTAGGTATTAAATTTTTTTCCACCCGTCCGTACGTACGTACGGTCGATCAAAAATATTTCGTTTTATTTCGTATCTTGATATAAAAGTTTTGTTCTTGTATCATCAGAAGATAAAAGTGGAAAATGAAAGTAATTTCTCTATTCTAATGCAATTGATAAGTCTTATAAAATTAATTAATTCATTAATTAATTACTCTTACACTAATATTACTTTTAAATAGTTATTAAGATTGTCTTTACAAACTGTTTCGTGTTTATTATTTCCTTCGCTTATCTTATACTAATCTTTGTCTCTTTTTCTCATATATTTATCACCCTTCCCTTCCAAGAATCGAGGTAATTTTAATTTTATTTTAATTTTAATTATATAATTATTCCACGAGTTTTATTCAATGAGTAATAATTATCATTCCATCGTTTCACTTATTAGAATCTCCAACTACAAATGACCAAGGGGAATTTGGAAACCCAGATTATGGAAACTGACCTTCGGTAAGAAATCATAAGAAATTACATATTATGCTTTTTTTTTTTTTGTTTATTTCTCTTTTTTAAAATAAATGCGACATATTATACTTAATAATATTATAAATTATCTGAATAAACAGTGAGTTTGAAGTTGATCCAATCCTAGCTCCTTCTCTACACCAGCTCTTATGGTGCGAGCGAAACATAAGGCACTCTATTGAAAGAATCAAAGCTACGAAGGTTAGTCTTGAAGTATTATATTTGTCTGTCTGTTATATATATATATATATATAGTTTGAAGTTAACGTTAGTAAATATGAATTTGCTAGAATGAGCTGCAGCTCGGCATGCATACTCTCCCAAGCCTCCCACCAGGTTTCCAGGTAAGTTTAATATACTTGAAAATTTTATGTAATTTTGATAATTCTTTTTTATTTTTCCGAAAAATGAAGTGGAAGTTAAACGATCAGATGGATCTCGAGAACGAAAACATTGTTATGGTTCCGGCTAATATCAACCAGCAGAATGAACTGATGATCCACCCGGCCACAGAAGTTGATCCCTGGATGATGATCCCTACCAGCAGGTAAATTTGTATTTCTCAAACAAAGATGACGTTATTGCATGATATATAGTATAGAACAATAATGTAGTAAGTACTAATTTGCATTATTTGTAATAATGTTTTGAAGTGCTGCTGGTACTGTTGGTGATGAAATGTACGTGGCCTTGTTTGGGGCTCCGAACATGATCAATCATGGCCAGGCGAACTATGTGTCTGCGGGCGGGGGCGGGCTTCAGATCAATATACCTACTACTCAAGCTTTGGTGCCACAGGTAAAATTATAATGTATATATAATATATTTATATATATATATATATATAGTAGCATTGAGTTAATATATGCATAATTATTTTTCAATATTGATGTTCATCCAAAAATAATGAGCATAAATAAAACTGTGTTAAAAGCAGCCATTGGTGATGGATGAAACCCTCGTCTTCAACCCAATGACAACTGATGTGGTTGATATGGTCATAACTGAAGAACATGATGATGAAGCTGCTGGTAATAAAGAACCAAACCCTAATTCCGGCCACCTCCAGTCGAATGCTTTCATGGAGATGGAACCTGACCAGCGCAACAATATAGAGACTGTGCACAATTTGCTGATGGCTGATGGAGATGACAACGACGACGTTGATAGCATCATTAAGGAGTTCAATGAACTGATTGAGAAGCCTCCTTCTCCTACTACTGTGAACAACGACATGGTCGTCGTCCAAGATGATCTGCAAAAGGAGGTATTAGTTCTCATCAGGATGTTATTCCTCACTATTCGCCACCATTTATGTTATTTTGTTGTGATTAAAAGTCGAGCTAGAAATATCATGACCAAAATCAATTTCTTTTTTTTTTTTTTCCTTCTTTTCTTTTTTTTGTTTATATGGCAGGATGGGTCTGGTGATAACGAGCCTGTGTGGGACTGGGCTGACTTGGTTCTTCACTACAACGACAACATGGGAAATACTGCCAAGTGACTGATCACTTGTTGATGAAGAAGATGTTCTATCGTTTTCTATATTTATATACTAAATAATCATGCTTTTTATTCTCAAGACTGCTATCTACTAGACAATTATATGCTTGTTTTAATTTACTTATGAACTAGACATTGTCTTTGCTTATCTATCTTCTTATCTTGGATGCGTTTTTCCTTGATGATGATATATCATATGAATAATTACAGCTTTATGATTTATTTTGTTCATTAAGGTTGGTTCGTATTTGAATCTTATCATATTCATGGAATGATTCTGTTATGAATTATAACAGCATACATTGTACATTAGAACGACTAATGAACCTAAAATTAATTATTACAACGATAAAGATTACATACAATATGATCGAATGACCCTCCTGGGGGGTTTTTTTTTTTCTCTTCTGTTTTTCTTCTTTGCTTGATCTTACATGACATGGCATGCATTCGGATTGTCATCACTGAACATTGCGATGTAGGGGTCCTCAATTCTGGTAAGAGATGATGCATTATTATTATTATTATTATTGTTATCCACTTTTCTGACAAAGCCTGGCGGTGCCTTCTTGTCGTATGCCTGAGGTGCATAGGGCTGAGCCACCAAGTTATAAGGGACGTACGGCCATATCTCCGCCTTCTTATACCTGTTGACTTGGCCTCTTCAACACTTTGCTTGCGTCCACATAGCCTGTTACCGTTACTTTCTGCTGTTTCCGGTCTGTCTCCACCGATTTCACTCCTACACATACATACATACATGTAGATAAATATTATTGTGTGCTTATTACAATCTAGTTTGAGTTCTTGAACCATTTATTATTAGGGTTTTCTGCAAATTATGCGATGTCCATAGATAGATAGATAGATAGATAGATAGATACCAGTTAGAGAGGACATGGCGTTCTTGAGTTTGAGCTCACATCCATCACAGTCCATTCTGACCTTGAGATTCACTGTCTGCAACTGCTTTCTCTTCTTCTTGTTCACGTGCTTGTTGCTCATCAGCTCCGAAATGTATTCTAATGTTCCTGAAACTCCCATTATTCTTCACTTCCCATTCTTTAAATTTGTGATATTATTGCACGTATTATTCTACTTTTCTGTGGAGAAAGGTGTTGTTTTTATAGGCAAATGTTCATCTTCATGGAATGTACAAAATTGTCCCCCATGATTGTAGACCGTAGTTAATTAATCAACCAGCTATCTATCTATCTATCTATCATGTCCTCTCCAGCTATATGAAAACTGGCATTAATTAGCTTAAAAACCGGCATTAGTTAGCTTAACTATATATGGAATTAGTTAGTAATGAATTTATTTTAACTCGTGAAATTAATCATCTTCTGTCTGTCCCAACCAAACACAAACACACTAAAATATGAACTCTCACTCACATAACATAATTAAGCACCGACGATGCGTAAGTATGTGTAGTCTATTATTTTATAAGCTTTCTTTTTCGAATTATGCAATAATAATCTATTATTGCTGCAGTCCAATTATATGCCCTTGTTTTCTTTCTTTATATGGTCAAGACAAGTCATGAAGATGGGACATATGATGTACGCAGGTTTTTTTTTTTTTTAACTCGTTGTAAGTGTCTTTTCCAATAATTGGCACCCCACGACACAACCATTGCAATGAAAGGTTTGAGATTGGAAATATTAAGTCTCCTAATAAAAGAAAAGAAGCAGGTGAGTTGTGCCCTTTCTGCCTTCGAAGCATTTTTTATTTTTGACCTTGTTGGACTATGTTGTCGAACTCCAAATGACAATAATTCTTTTTTATTATTATTATTGTTGTTGTTCCATATAAATTCACCGATAATTGATTGATATAAATTAGGTGCAAGCAAGGGCAACAACGAATGATAATTTACAATACTATTTCTAAGATAAATCCATCTAGAGGTTGTCTGCAGATAGAGAGAGAGAGAGAGAGCAAAGAGAATCCTTAACTACCATTGATAGATAGATAGATAGATAGATAGATAGATAGATACACCTAAAAAAAAGGTAATAAGGAGACAAAAAGAAAATGCTACAAAGAATCTCATCACCACCCTCATCCGAAGCATTAAAAAAAAAAATCGAAGACTAACCGGCGGTGGTGAAATGAAAGAAAACAAACGCTGAGGCGAGCCTAAGGAAATGACTCTTTAGGAGCAGGATATACATGGAATATCAAGTTTAATAAGGTAGTACGGCGAGCAAGAGAAAGATGATGCTGGCTAGAAACTGTGGGCAAGTACCTGAGGCTGTATTGGGTGTTCTACCAGCAACTGCTGGTGCAACCGCGTGAGCAGTAGATGGATTTTGCTGCTCTATTGCGGGGAGTGAATCTGAGGAACTATTGCCTGATGGACTTGGATCCTTGCCTGAAATGATTTTTTGAAAAATTATTACAAACTAGTCAGAGAAAAATTTAATAGAAATTTGTTGTGGATACTCACAGTTTGAGCGCGACCAGCCGAGCTTGAAGTTTTCTCTATCAAATACAATCCGATACCCAGACATGAAGTTCTCTGCAAGGAACAACACCAAGGGGATGGATGGATGAATCATTTTATTTTATTTTTTTAAGGGATAACAGTGATATAAATCAATAAAGCTAGCTTAATTAGAAATCATAGCATGTTCTCACGTCCAATCGTTCCGATGTTTTCATCTGTGGGCTGTAGCGACAGACAATATCCAACTGCACCCTGCACCAGCAATATCACCATTCAAGCACCACATGGAGATAGTAAGAAGCACCACATGGAGATAGTAAGACTGTGTTCTTCCTGAAATTACCTCAGCGCCGTAGATCACAAAAATAGGATTGTTTATCACAAAACCATCCGATTTTGCAAACTTCAAAGTAAGATTAGGTACATTTGGCACCGTCTCGGAACTGCAACGTGTCAAAATGTAATACATTTTAACAAACTGATACAACCGATTTGATCAAGTGCGTTCAAATTAGCAACTACAAGCATATGTATACCTCAACTTGTAGCAATACTGCCATGGATACCCCTGAAAGCTGGATTTCGACGAATTCACTAGTCTGTCGAACTACAACAATGAAAGTGAGGTAAAACATGGTTGCTAAGAAATTTCATGACACGGAAAGAAATTACAAACGAACGATGAAATTACAGAGAGCTAAGAAAAAACATACTGCAGAGGCAATTCTATCAAAGACTTTATTTGGAAGAAATGTGAAGGACGTCCCACTGTCAACCAGCATTTCGAAGTTCGTTTGGTCAAGACACGAACTTCCAATGCAACAAGCATCCACTCCAACAATATAAGTTAAACTACATTTACAGGTGAAACCGAGAGTTATATCAGCGACCACTCATAATGTTCAAAAAGGTTTAGGAGATACCATAGGAATGCATTATTTAACAATTACTTCTTGCCATCCAAAGACAAAAGTGGAGTAGTTTGTTGACCAACACTTCCTTGGTCTCCGAAAAATAGTCTCCCAGAATCATCTTCATTGAAACACAAAGAAAACGAATTTCGAATATATCCAGATTTTGCGAGAAAACTCGGGACTGATATTTCTCCAAGGCCCAACCCCAAAAGACCATCCGGAGCAACTCCACTCAGGTAACCACCAGTCTGTTTACTACCACATCTGTAATATGATAGAACACATATGACTCAAGATAACTGAGTATTACAAAGCGAGTATACTTAAAGTATGAGCAAAATATAACACACCCAACAACAACTGGAGCACTGATGTATTTGTTGGATGCATTTGCGTCGCCTGAAACCAGATGTAGCACATCCTCTACCAGAACACCAGAAGTTGAGGTGTCATCTGTATAGTAATTGATGGTGTATGGACATTGCTCCTTAGGATCTAAACAGTGTTGGCCCATTTCACATAACTGGTGACTACAAGAAACGGTCTTGCTAGTGTTAGAACTGGAAGGATTGTACTCACTCAGATCCTTATCCTGCACAATAGGTGCCCCAAAAAACAAGGGAGCACCTGCAAATCAATCATTTGGAATAAGTGATAAACAAGTTGCTAATTTTATTAAAGATCATCCATAGATATGCATCGAAAAGTGCAGATATTTATATTTATAGCGTTACAAAATAGTTTCCGGACTTGGAAATCCTTGTGATTGCATTACCCAACCCAACCAGTTCTAAATTGATTCCAATATACCAACTAATGGCATGAAATGCAAGTAAAAGAAAATGGCAACAAATGCTGTCATACCAAACTGCTGTAATAACTGGAGGATAAAGGAGCACACTGAACACATCCACAGGGAACCCAGAATAGATCGCTTCCAGCATCCAAAGCCACAAGAAAAGAAACTTTTGGCGTGCCAATGTCAATCCACATATAATGTAGCCTGCTCGAAATGAATTGGAACTAAGTATACTGTCAATGTATCAGCCCCTCTTTGATATTACTCACAGTTCGCACATACACCTAAAAAACAGCAAACAGAAGAGACTAGTTCAGAAACTTTTACCATCCGAACTCGTTCCCGAGAGGCAACGTCTGGCTTCCTTCAGAAGGATACATATACTGAAACTGAGGATTCAATTTCAGCGTCTGCCTCTGCACATCGCCGCTCAGAAGCCTCCGGTAGTACTCCGAAGTCCTCCGCCGCCGCTGCCAAACACCTCCGCCGCGAGTACTCGAAACTCTATCCCTCAGTTCGTCGGAGAATCTGTGCACTAGCCTGGCGGAGTACACAATCTGCTCGGCTAATCCGGCACTCGCGAATAACAACATCGACACACACAGCAGAACTAACCTTATCCTCTCCATAGACAACGCAATTATCACACAAGCAGAGCAGCTAGCAGGTGAGCTAAAATACGCCAGAATTGGGAGATCATGAGCGAGGAGGATACAGTGTAAAGCGGCGCATTGTAAGACGCCCACCGGCGAGAGATTTCTGTCCTTTTTGCCTGTGATGTGAAGGCGTGCTTGGCTTGGCTACGTGTACTTCACTTTCTGGCTTGGCTTGTACACAATTATTGATGGGATTTATTTATGGCTTTTAACTTTAATTTTTCCATTTCTTTCAACAAAAAAAACTTTAATTTTTCCAGAGAAATCAAACAATAAAAGATAAATAATATACCTTTTTTCCTATAAAAAGAAAGAACAACTTTACCACATATTAATATGAAAAAAAATAGCATTTTAAAATTAAACAAATTGAAATATATTTATGTGTTTTTGAATCATGTATGTAATTAGCAATATTTGACAAGGTACGCATTGATTGCTTCGTTACCCAGCAATTATAATTCAAACGTGCAAGCAAAATTGAGGAAACATCATCATTATTTGTCTTAAATGCAAGCTAAGATTTTATGGTTTTAATGGAAATAAATAAATTATCGTATCTTATTACTTATCGTATGATATGATTGATCGTTGAATGAGAGTCCTCTTTTAGATGGACCGAATTGGGCCTAAAATAAAGGCCCATCAATCCTTGTATAGTGAATAGTCCAGCCCCTTCTTATGATTACAATGAAACAAGAAAGAATATATATATTATTATGAAATAAGTTAATTATGGATGGTTAAATAATTAAGATGTGGATGTTTTTGGATTATTGATGGATTTGGAAGTATTATATTAAATGATGATAAGATGATAAGATGAGGTGTTTAATTGAAGAGTTTGTATTTTAGTGTGAGGTGTATAATTGTAATTAATGTGATTAGTTGTAATAGTGAATTATTAGTAGTATAAATAGGTGATTAGAGTAAAAGGAAGTTGATTATTATGTGCTGCTTGCTCTAAAGGGAAGTTGATTATTCGTCTATCACCAGTAAAAATAAAGAATGAATCCATAAGGTTTTTGGAGCGTATACAAGGTGATATTTGTGGACCGATACATCCATCGTGTGGACCATTTAGATATTTCATGGTATTGATTGATGCATCAACTAGATGGTCTCATGTGTGTTTGTTATCAACACGGAATTTAGCTTTTGCGAGATTGCTTGCTCAGTTGATTCGATTAGAAGCACATTTTCCGGATTATCCAATAAAGAAAATACGCATTGATAATGCTGGTGAATTTACTTCCAAGGCATTTAATGAATATTGCATGTCTATTGGAATTGATGTTGAGCACCCCGTGCCACATGTTCATACGCAAAACGGTCTTGCAGAATTGTTGATTAAAAGGCTGCAATTAATTGCTAGACCATTATTAATGAAGTCGAAATTTCCTTCATCTTGTTGGGGACATGCTATATTACATGCAGCGGCACTAATCCGCATCAGGCCAACAAGTTATAACGATATCTCCCCGATACAAATGGTTTATGGTCAGGAACCAAATATTTCCCATCTGAGAATTTTTGGATGTGCGGTATATGTTCCAATTGCTCCACCACAACGCACTAAGATGGGACCTCAAAGGAGGTTGGGAATATATGTCGGATTTGAATCTCCATCGATAATAAAATATTTAGAATCTCTAACTGGAGATTTATTTACGGCTATATTTGCCGATTGTCATTTCGATGAATCGAATTTTCCGACATTAGGGGGAGAAAAGAAACAGCTGGAAATGAGTATTAGTTGGAATGAATTATCGCTAAATCATTATGATCCTCGAACGAAAGAATGTGAACTAGAAGTTCAAAAGATAATTCATTTACAAGGATTAGCTAATCAACTGCCAGATAGTTTTACTGACCTTAACAGAGTGACTAAGTCACATATACCAGCTGTTAATGCTCCTGCAAAAGTTGATGTTCCTGGAGAACATATAATGATCGAGTCTAAGCCACAACTAAAACGTGGTAGGCCCTCGGGTTCCAAAGATAAAAATCCTCGAAAAAGAAAAGGAGCAAATAATAAGAATGGTCCAGTCGAGGATTTATCGACTCTAGAAAAGTCAATGGGCATTAATGATTATGATAATGAAAATCAGGTACCTGAAATTTTTTAGAAAAATGATAATGAAGAGATCTCGATAAATTATGCCCAAAATGGAATTAGATGGAACCGAGAAAAAGTCAACGTTGACGATAAATTCTCATTTAACGTAGCGCTACATGAAATGAATGAGATGAATGAGAATGAGGATCATGAACCAATGTCTGTTAAAGAATGCAGACAAAGAAATGATTGGCCAAAATGGAAAGATGCAATCGAGGCAAAATTAAAATCACTTGAGAAACGAAAAGTTTTCGGACCTGTAGTCCGCATACCAGAAAATGTAAAGCCGGTTGGATATAAATGGGTTTTCATCAGAAAGAGAAATGAAAACGGTAAAATTGTGAGATACAAAGCATGGCTTGTTGCACAAGGCTTTTCACAACGACCTGGTATTGATTATGAGGAGACGTATTCTCCTGTGGTGGATGCAACTACTTTTCGTTATATAATTAGTCTGGCAGTACGCGAAGGACTCGATATGCGTCTAATGGATGTTGTCACCGCTTATTTATATGGATCACTTGATATTCATATATATATGAAACTTCCCGAGGGATTTCAGTTGCCTGAAAATTCAGGGCCCCGAAATGA
Source organism: Lindernia subracemosa (assembly GCA_028392965.1). Classification (NCBI taxonomy): domain Eukaryota; kingdom Viridiplantae; phylum Streptophyta; class Magnoliopsida; order Lamiales; family Linderniaceae; genus Vandellia; species Vandellia subracemosa. The sequence continues at coordinate 168,360 of JAQPCC010000167.1, read as the reverse complement.
GTACTCAATCAAGCTAAATAAATCGCTTTATGGATTAAAGCAATCTGGGCGTATGTGGTATAATCGCCTAAGTGAATATTTATCGAAAGAGGGGTATAAAAATGATCAAACTTGCCCGTGCATATTTATGAAAAGATCTGGAAATGAATTTGTCATCATTTCAGTTTATGTTGATGATATTAACATAATTGGAACTCCTGAAGAGTTATCAAAAGCCGTTAATTGTTTGAAAAAGGAGTTTGAAATGAAAGATCTCGGTAAAACGAAATTTTGTCTTGGACTGCAAATCGAATATTTAAAGAACGGGATATTCGTACATCAAGAGACTTATACGAAAAAGGTATTGAAAAGATTTTATATGGATAAAGCTCATCCATTGGATACTCCAATGATTGTTCGATCTTTAGATGTGAATAAAGATCCGTTTAGACCTTGTGAAAATAATGAAGAACTACTTGGTCCTGAAGTACCATATCTCAGTGCTATTGGAGCACTAATGTATTTGACGAGTCATACGCGACCTGATATAGAGTTCGCTGTAAATCTATTGGCAAGATATAGTTCGTCACCACTCGTAGACATTGGAATGGAGTTAAACGGATATTTCGATACCTTCAAGGAACAACTGATATGGGATTGTTCTATCCAAATGAATCAAAAGCAGATTTGATTGGGTATGCAGATGCTGGTTTTCTATCCGACCCACATAATGCTCGATCGCAAACGGACTATTTATTTACGCATGGCGGAACCACTATTTCATGGCGGTCAATTAAACAAAGTTTAACGGCAACTTCATCTAATCATGCAGAAATTCTAGCTATTCATGAAGCTAGCCGAGAATGTGTTTGGTTGCGATCGATAATTGAGCATATACAACAAACTTGTGGGTTATTATCGGAAAAGTTACTTCCGACGATTTTATATGAAGATAATGATGCATGCATTGTCCAATTAAAGGAAGGATATATTAAGGGAGATAGAACAAAACATATTTCACCAAAAATTTTCTTTACACATGATTTAGAGAAGAATGGTGATATTGATGTACAACAAGTGCGATCAAGTGAAAATCTTGCAGATTTATTCACGAAAGCACTTCCCCCAATAATTTTCAAAAGATTGGTATATTCAATTGAAGTTCGAAAACTTCGAGATCTTAAATGATGTCATCATCAGGGGGAGTAAATACGCGTTGCACTCTTTTTCCCTTCACTGAGGTTTTTCCCATGTGGTTTTCCCAGTAAGGTTTTTAATGAGGCAACAATCAAAAGCGTATCTAAAAGAATCATGTACTCTTTTTCCTTCATTAGGTTTTTATCTCATTGGGTTTTTCCTAATAAGGTTTCAATGAGGCATATTCTTTGAAAAACATCCAAGGGGGAGTATTATGAAATAAGTTAATTATGGATGGTTAAATAATTAAGATGTGGATGTTTTTGGATTATTGATGGATTTGGAAGTATTATATTAAATGATGATAAGATGATAAGATGAGGTGTTTAATTGAAGAGTTTGTATTTTAGTGTGAGGTGTATAATTGTAATTAATGTGATTAGTTGTAATAGTGAATTATTAGTAGTATAAATAGGTGATTAGAGTTCATTGTAAAACACCAAGTATTGAAATACTTAATCTCTCTCTCATTATTATTATAAGCTATATTATCATTATAAGCTTAATATAAGTATAATTATAATAAAATAATATTAATATAATATTAATCACAATTAATATTTTTATAACATATATATATATAAATTATTAAGGGACAACTACACATAAATCCCTATGAATAAAAAAAAGCCCCACTTAACTCCCTCCTTGAGATAAAATTTCAGTTAAGGACCAAGTAGAAACATTTTATACAAATAAGGACCAATTGGACGAAAATAACCCTAAGAACTTGCATTATTACAATTATACATGGAATTTTAATTAAAAACAAAAAAAATAAAATAAAAAGAGTTCAATCGATTGTTTTGTATAAAACCAACATCCCAAATCAAAAATTCAATCTCAATTGAACCCCAAATCGAAACACCCATACCAAATTGTTCCCAGAAGAAACGCTTAGGGAGTCGCTGTCACCGTTGGTCTTGGGTTTTCTCACGTTCTTGTAAGTTTCGTAATTTTTATTTTTTTCGCCAATTTTGTTTTTATACTGCAATTTTGTATTATTTACGTGTTAATTGCTCGGGTAGAGGTTTTTTGGTCTCGATTTTGATTGGTATGTTTCGATTAATGCTTTTACATGTTCAATTCGTGGTTCTTTTGTTTAAATCCAAAATTTTTAGGTTTAATTTGGGGTTTCTATTTAGGTGTTGTTCAACTAGGGTTCTTGTGAGTTTGTTTCTTTTTTGTCTTTTTTATATCAATCAGGATTGTAGTTTTCGCATTTTTGGTACGCTATATCGATGTTTTTGGTACGTTATATGCACATTTTTAGTACCGTCTATGCATTACAATGGTACGGCGTGATAGTATAAATTGGTACGGTATAGATAGAATTATGGTATGATGAACCTCTTGTTTGTATCAGATATCTGATTGTAATTACAATACTTTTTATGTAATTTATGATCTCGTAGTCTACGTGAATAATTAAAGAATATGTTTGATGTATAAGATGTGTATGGAGTAACATGTAGCATGGTGTGATGTAAATTGCAGATAAGAGACCCCATTTATGATTTTTATAACCCTTACTTTCGGCTTTAAAAGTGCATATTTAATGGATGGATATAAACCGTTGACAGAGGATATCATTTATGACCCAGACGCACGCGTTCTTCTCTATCGCCAAATGATTCAACAATTTCTTCTAAAGTTGACAAAAGATCAAACAAGTGCAAAATATGTTAAAAATATGAGCACAAGTCGTACATGTAGAGAAGCAAATGAGTTTGGTTGTGAGTTCCACTCTTTTGCCAATATGTTGCATATGGATTATGACTTATTATTTTTGTCATATATTGCATATAGGTATATTCGTTCGTGGATATTTTTTATTATGAGCATATTTTTGGTGTTGTTGTAATGTTGGATGTATTATGTAAACAAACAGTGTTACTGGTAAAATATTATTTGTTATGCCTTTAATTTTAGGTACGTTGACAATGTTAAATAATGTACGGTAATTGTGTATACTAGGTACACTAAACACCAGTGAAATGGTACACTAAACGAATTGAAACAGTACGCTAATTAATAGTTGTAAAATAAGAGATAAAAAATACAGAAAAAGTCAGTGTGATCAGTATCTGACATTTTTAACGATATATGAACAAATTCCGGCGGGCACAGAAAGTTCTGACATGCCCAGAAAATTCCGACACGCATAGAAAGCTGCAATATACTTGGTAAGGTTTCAGTACTTATCTTGATACAACAAACTATGTTATTGTGGTACAGTCACATGCCTCTATGAGGTACACTACACACACTATATTTGATACAATTTATTAAGGTAAGAGTTTTGCTTAGCCGTTCGAATGAGTTTTTTCAGCAAATTTATTTTATTATATGTATATACATTATATATTTCACTTAATATCAAATTTGGTGGTTTAACCATTACACACATGCTTTTGTATTCCAAACTCTTAGTTTTATAATAAGAAAATGATCATTATAAGGACATCTTACTATTGAAGCTTGAGTTCAAACTATAAATCCATGATTTTTAGAGTTAACCTATTCAATGTGATACGAAATGAAACTTATAAGATGTATACGTATACTAAAGTGTTTTTGCATCAGAATTAACGTAAAAAGCAACGAAAAACACTTATCTTAATAAGTTGTACCAAACGAAGCGTTTATAATGTACCAATGAGCAGTTTATAAGTGTACCTTGTTGTGGACCTATATTGTACCACATCTACGTATTTTGTCGTACCAAGATAAGTAAGGATATTGTATCATGTTTTATCGGTCCATAAAATATGTAAAATGACGAGTCCACAACGTCCACTATTAAATGGGAAGCCCTGAAACCGTAAATAAATAGAATATTAATAGAAACATCTATAATAAGTTGAAAATTTTAAATCTAACAAACATATATACTATGTTGTAGTAAGTTGTTCTAACAATGTTCATCCCCTTCTAGTGAAACTTGAGGTTTCGTAATATAGGATCATGAGTGTAGGGGCTACTGCATCAAATATGATAAAAAGTGAAACATATAACTGATATATGTAAGGAAATATGGTTTTCCAAAAAATAAAATTCGAATTGTCCGAAAAACGCTTACCCTAATTTGTTGTACCAAATATGCGAGTATAGTGTACCTCTCTGAGCCGTTGACTGTACCTTACAGTGAACATTTACTGTACCTTACAACACTATGTCGATGTACCAAGATATGTACCGATACTGTACCTTGAATGTAACTTTCTAATTTGGACACTTTTCGTGACAGAATACTAGTTCCTAACGTGTCTGAACTGTATGGCTTTTTGTGCGCGTCAGAGTATTGTTTTTTGTGTCAGAATTTTTCATGCCGTTAGAATCGTACTTTTTTGTGCATCTTTTCGGTTGTATTATTTTTCAACACTTACTTGTACAACTTTTAATATATATTACAATTTTAATGCCTTCATCGTACCATGTAGTATATGTTTGTTGTATCGTGTACACACGGTTACCGTACCGTTTTTAATATTGTTACTGTATCAACAATTCCAGACAACATTTTTTTTGCCAACACTGACTATAACCAGAATAAATTCAACATTACAGCATGCCAAAAACATACTCGTAATCAAGATATCCATTTACAAATCAACACATACAAACCACATATGGTCCCAAAAACATATGACATAACTTATATACAAAATATAGAATAATACACGTATGCTATGTAGATACCGCTCCTCTACTCATACACCATGTGGCAAGAAATGTCCCTTTAGCTCCGATGGCAGAAACTGCTACATACCATATAAAGGTACATCATAATAAGCAAATAGGTACCATAGCAACAATAAATTGATACACAATATACATGAAATTGGTATTACATAACAATTATGTAAAATCAGAGAGCAAAACTTTACTAAGAATAAAATCCCAAACCAACAAGCATAACATTTCATGAAAAATGATTTTCTATGATATGCGTCAAAGAATAGAATTTGCCAAGTAAATCACTCGAAGCAAAGGCATTTACATACTAATAAAAACACAACAGAACATTAAATCCAATAACAACCATGGAACATGAAACAAGTGATATAAAAACGCAGAATTTACAAACTCGCAGCAGAACATAAAAATTTAAAATGCAGCATTTACATACTTGAAGATAAACTTGATGAAATCCAATTAGGGAACATGAAAGCAGCAAAATAAATTGCATAAAAAATAGTAGCACGATGAGCGGAACCGACAATTTCAAGCTAATACACGAGTACGACCTACATCGAGCAATCCCACGAATGAATTAGAACGGTTTCGATTTTAATATCCAACAACCCACGATAAATTGAAAAGACCCACAATGTGTTGACCTGAATCGAGATATCTAACGCATGATTGGACCTTGAAAACCCACAATTTCTTCTTCATTTTTCTTTTTTTTTCTTTTTCATTTTCGGTTTTTTCGTCTTCTTCCATGAGATCCCCACATCGAACAGAGAAACTCATATACGTGGTTCGGATCGAATATAAACGCGCTTTCTTTCTTTCTTCTTCTTCTCTTCCTCTTTTTCTATTTCAGTATTTTCTGTTTTATTTTGTTCTTCACGTCATTTCATTGAGAAAGAAAAAAAATTAAAAATTAAAATAAAAAGGGAGGGTAAAATTGACTTTTTAGAATAGTTGGTCCTTAAGTGTAAGAAATGTTTACAATTGGTCCTTAAATGAATTAAAATCCTGACAGGGGAGTTATGTGATGGTTTTTTTGGCCACTAGGTAGTTATGTGTAATTTTCCCAATTATTAATGACTAATGAGCATTATTATTATTATTATTATTATTATTATTATTATTATTATTATTATTATTATTATTATTACTATTATTATTTTGGTAATATATGATTGTATAAATTTTAAAACATGGCTACAAGACAACGCTCTGTTTTGAAACAAGATGAGTATTGAGAAGTCTTTTCATTTGTGTGACAATGGATTAGCCATTCTTAGTGGTAGAAAAGCACTTTAGAAGGTGCGTCTTCGAATAATATTATATATTTAATATATATTATAAAGAACGACAAAGGCAAGTCATTGCGAGACGTATCCTTCCTGTTTATGTCTTTTTACATTATAAATAACTTAAAGACGGATAATGTGTAAAAGAAACATCACCTCCGAGAATTAATCAAATATAAATAAAAGCTCCACGCGTAGTATCCATTGACATGTAGATCTGCAAATGAAGGAGCTAATTAAATAAGATATAAAGTCTATGGTCTTTTTTATCTAATTCCATTATGCAATATCTTTCATGCATGCCCATTATCTTTCATTATTCACACTTAGTTGGACACGTTGCTATATTATACAGGCATGACAATAATGGTTTATTGTTATATGTAAGGTTTTCTACGATATCCCATTTGAGCATCTAATGATTCTACAAATGAATCATAATTTAAATGTATATATGCATCGATCTTTCTTTGGTGCAAATGTATCTATGACCCACCATTGCACATTATGTCGCACTTTGTGGGGACTTTTAATATTTACTTATGTATATATCTATATATAGTGAAAAGTATATATAAAGTGGTGGACCATGCAACAATATATAGTGACACAACCATTCAAGCAATATATGTGTGTGTGTGTGTATGTGTGTGTTCTCTATGTTAAGTTGTTAACATTTTATTGAGAACCAAAGCCATATAACGTGGTTAGGTTAGCCACTCCCTTTTCTAGGGTTTATGTAGCTGCACTGCAGACTTAAGATTATGATAATGTTTAATCTTAATTACCATTACTAAGATATTCACGAAATTCCTGTTTAATAGATTATATATATATAACCACATGAATAATTGTCGTAATTTCATTTTAATTATATGATCCTTGCAATGCTTTTTTATGGCAGAAAGAATATAAAATTGGACAAAATGGATTTGTAAGGTGACTCATCATCAACCAATTATCTACAAGAAGAATCCCATCCAATTTCTACATACAAACCGTTTGTGTTTCTCATTTTAACACGTATCCAATACACACCACAAGTACATATATAGAACTTGTTTCTATGTCCAAGGGTTTTTTTTTATAAGAAAACATGAAATAATAATAATAATTAAAATCTATTATGAAATAATTAAATGTGGATGTTTTAAATAATAATATTAGTTAAATTATTGATGATTTGGAAGTATTATATTAAATGATGATAATGTGATAAGATGATAAGATGAGGTGTTTAATTGAAGAGTTTGTATTTTAGTGTGAGGTGTATAATTGTAATTAATGTGATTAGTTGTAATAGTGAATTATTAGTAGTATAAATAGGTGATTAGAGTTCATTGTAAAACACACCAAGTATTGAAATACTTAATCTCTCGCTAATCTCTCTCTCTTTATATTATAAGCTATATTATCATTATAATCTTAATATAAGTATAATTATAATAAAATAATCTTAATATAATATTAATCACAATTAATATTTTTATAACACGTTATCAGCACGACCGCTCTCCGTCGTCAAGATCAACCTCCGTCGAAGATCTCGTACGAGTTTAGTCAAGGTATGGTAATTTAATTTTTAATTTATACTAATTATATATTAATGGTGATTAATTTAAAAATATATATTATAAAAGTATTATTTAAAGGTTTTATAACTAAACGCCAATACCCGAGTGGTTTCGCGGAATATCGTTCACTACAAGTGACGAGAGGTCCAGGTTTCGATCCCCGTGGAGGCGTGTGATTTTTTTTTATTTATGCACGTACACAACACAAGCCCACGAGGTCTTGCGGTAATCCCAACCTCAGTAGCGGCATATTATTAATCTTTCTTTAATAAAAAAAATGTCGTTTTATACAAAGATGGATCTTCTACTCCTTACATTATTTACGGTGATCATTTCCGCTATGTGGATAATATTTTTACCAATGTTTTTAAAATATAATTATTAATTGTAATTTCTTTAATATTATAATTACTGAAATATATTTTATTTTGAAGGATGTCGCTATGTCCGATGTTTGATCTTTTACTTATGATTATGATTACGGCGACACTGATCTGGATGTGGATATCATTTTTTATAAGAACTTTTACAAAAGAAGATACAAAAGAAGATTTAAAAGAAGATTAATTATAAGTTTTTTTTTATTATGTAAGTTTTAATAACATGTTTTGTATTTTATTATAGTAATATGTCGAACTTGGCGAGCCTTGAGTTTGTTGCACTCGATATCACTGGAAAAAATTATTTACCTTGGGTACTAGATGCTGAAATCCATTTGAAAGCAAAAGGCTTAGGTGACACCATTGATCCCACGAAAACCACAACTGAACAAGACAAGGCGAAAGCTATGATTTTTCTTCGCCACCACATTCACGAAAATCTGAAAGTTGAATACTTAACAGAAAAGAATCCAGCTGAGTTGTGGAAAAACCTGAAAGAACGATATGGCCACTTGACAACTGTTATTCTCCCCAATGCAAAGTACGAATGGCTGAATTTACGATTGCAGGATTTTACGTCGGTAAGTGAATATAATTCTGCCGTTTATAGAGTTACTTCCACGTTGAAATTATGTGGAGAGACAATTACTGATAACGATATGCTGGAGAAAACATTCACCACATTTCATCCACAGAATATGATATTACAACAGCAATATCGGGAGAGAAAATTTAAAAAGTATTCAGATCTAATTTCTTGCTTACTTTTGGCTGAGCAAAATAATGAATTGCTGGTGAAAAATCACGAATCCCGAACGACTGGTTCTACTGCACTCCCTGAAGCGAATGCAGTCAAAGTTAATAATGACAACAGTCGAGGTAATGATCGTGGACGTGGACGTGGTGGATATCGCGGCCGTGGACGTGGTCGTGGTCAAGGTCGTGGTCAAGGCCGTGGTCGTGGCCGAGGATATTATGGTGGTGGTTATCAATATTTCCGTGGTGGTTATCATAATTATCGTGGCGGTCATCAAAATATTCCCCAGAAGAGGAAAAGTTTTGATAATAAAGATGAGAAGAGGCAAACTGAACAAAAGAATAATGATGAAAAATGTTATCGTTGCGGTGGTTCTGGCCACTGGTCGCGCAATTGTCGTACGCCCAAACATCTTGTTGAGCTATATCAGGAATCTCAAAAGGGCAAAGGAAAGAAAATCGAAATGAATTTTGTTCAGGGTGAATTCGCCTCTACCTCTGATGCCAATGATGAAAATGCTCATTTGGAAGCTGCGGATTTTCTGATCGATGAAAATTAATCTGCTATGATTTTATTTATGCATTATGATTTACTATTGTGTGTTTTATTATATATCGTTGTTTTAAGTTATCTATATGTTTGTAATGCAATATTTCTTTTTCAATAATAAATATTATGTGTTTGTTTATAAAGGATATTATTTGATGGATGCGGGCATGTGCAATGAAGAATTGTGTCTTGCAGACTGTGCAACGACGAATACGATTCTAAAAAATAAGAAATATTTCGATCATCTTGATATGAAAGAAGCCAGTGTTATTACTATATCGGGTAGCACGAATATAATTGAGGGCTCCGGAAGAGCTAATGTTTTACTGCCCAGAGGAACAAGGCTGATAATTGAAAATGCTTTATATTCTCCTAAGTCTCAAAGAAATTTATTAAGCTTTAAAGCTATTCGACATAACGGATATCATATTGAGACTGCAGAAAAAGGAGATATTGAATATTTGCATATTACAAAAGTGATATCGAATGACAAAAGAATTGTGGAAATATTACCATCTTTTGACTCTGGGCTATATTACACATATCTTAAAACAATTGAATCACATGCTATCGTAAACCAGAAGTTTACTAATGATAATACATTTGTTGTTTGGCATGACCGGTTGGGCCATCCCGGTTCAATTATGATGCGGAGAATAATTCAAAATTCACGTGGACATTTAATGAAGAACCAGAAGATTCTTCAATCGAATGAATTATCATGTGTTGCTTGCTCTAAAGGGAAGTTGATTATTCGTCCATCACCAATAAAAATAAAGAATGAATCTATAAGATTTTTGGAACGTATACAAGGTGATATTTGTGGACCGATACATCCATCGTGTGGACCATTTAGATATTTCATGGTATTGATTGATGCATCAACTAGATGGTCTCATGTATGTTTGTTATCAACGCGGAATGTAGCTTTTGCGAGATTGCTTGCTCAGTTGATTCGATTAAGAGCACATTTTCCGGATTATCCAATAAAGAAAATACGCCTTGATAATGCTGGTGAATTTACTTCCAAGGCATTTAATGAATATTGCATGTCTATTGGAATTGATGTTGAGCACCCCGTGCCACATGTCCATACGCAAAACGGTCTTGCAGAATCGTTGATTAAAAGGTTGCAATTAATTGCAAGACCATTATTAATGAAGTCGAAACTTCCCTCTTCTTGTTGGGGACATGCTATATTACATGCAGCGGCACTAATCCGCATCAGGCCAACAAGTTATAATGATATCTCCCCGATACAAATGGTTTATGGTCAGGAACCAAATATTTCCCATCTGAGAATTTTTGGATGTGCGGTATATGTTCCAATTGCTCCACCACAACGCACGAAGATGGGACCTCAAAGGAAGTTGGGAATATATGTCGGATTTGAATCTCCATCGATAATAAAATATTTAGAACCTCTAACTGGAGATTTATTTACGGCTAGATTTGCCGATTGTCATTTCGATGAATCGAATTTTCCGACATTAGGGGGAGAAAAGAAACAGCTGGAAATGAGTATTAGTTGGAATGAATTATCGCTAAATCATTATGATCCTCGAACGAAAGAATGTGAACTAGAAGTTCAAAAGATAATTCATTTACAAGGATTAGCTAATCAACTGCCAGATAGCTTTACTGACCTTAAAAGAGTGACTAAGTCACATATACCAGCTGTTAATGCTCCTGCAAAAGTTAATGTTCCTGGAGAACATATAATGATCGAGCCTAAACCACAACTAAAACGTGGTAGGCCCTCGGGTTCCAAAGATAAAAATCCTCGAAAAAGAAAAGGAGCAAATAATAAGAATGGTCCAGTCGAGGATTTATCGACTCTAGAAGAGTCAATGGGCATTAATGATTATGATAATGGAAATCAGGTACCTGAAATTTTTGAGAATAATGATAATGAAGAGATCTCGATAAATTATGCTCAAAATGGAATTAGATGGAACCGAGAAAAAGTCAACGTTGACAATAAATTCTCATTTAACGTAGCGCTACATGAAATGAATGAGATAAATGAGAATGAGGATCATGAACCAGGGTCTGTAAAAGAATGCAGACAAAGAAATGATTGGCCAAAATGGAAAGATGCAATCGAGGCAGAATTAAAATCACTTGAGAAACGAAAAGTTTTCGGACCTGTAGTCCGCATACCAGAAAATGTAAAGCCGGTTGGATATAAATGGGTTTTCATCAGAAAGAGAAATGAAAACGGTGAAATTGTGAGATACAAAGCACGGCTTGTTGCACAAGGCTTTTCACAACGACCTGGTATTGATTATGAGGAGACGTATTCTCCTGTGGTGGATGCAACGACTTTTCGTTATTTAATTAGTCTGGCAGTACGTGAAGGACTCGATATGCGTCTAATGGATGTTGTCACCGCTTATTTATATGGATCACTTGATAGTGATATATATATGAAACTTCCCGAGGGATTTCAGTTACCTGAAAATTCAGGGCCCCGAAATGAGTACTCAATCAAGCTAAATAAATCGCTTTATGGATTAAAGCAATCTGGGCGTATGTGGTATAATCGCCTAAGTGAATATTTATCGAAAGAGGGGTATAAAAATGATCAAACTTGCCCGTGCATATTTATGAAAAGATCTGGAAATGAATTTGTCATCATTTCAGTTTATGTTGATGATATTAACATAATTGGAACTCCTGAAGAGTTATCAAAAGCCGTTAATTGTTTGAAAAAAGAGTTTGAAATGAAAGATCTCGGTAAAACGAAATTTTGTCTTGGACTGCAAATTGAATATTTAAAGAATGGGATATTCGTACATCAAGAGACTTATACGAAAAAGGTATTGAAAAGATTTTATATGGATAAAGCTCATCCATTGGATACTCCAATGATTGTTCGATCTTTAGATGTGAATAAAGATCCGTTTAGACCTTGCGAAAACGATGAAGAATTACTTGGTCCTGAAGTACCATATCTCAGTGCTATTGGAGCCCTAATGTATTTAACGAGTCATACGCGACCTGATATAGCGTTCGCTGTGAATCTATTGGCGAGATATAGTTCGTCACCGACTCGTAGACATTGGAATGGAATTAAGCGAATTTTTCGATACCTTCAAGGAACAACTGATATGGGATTGTTCTATTCTAATGAATCAAAAACAGATTTGATTGGGTATGCAGATGCTGGTTTTCTATCTGACCCACATAATGCTCGATCGCAAACGGGCTATTTATTTACACATGGCGGAACCGCTATTTCATGGCGGTCAGTTAAACAAAGTTTAACGGCTACTTCTTCTAATCATGCGGAAATTTTAGCTATTCATGAAGCTAGCCGAGAATGTGTTTGGTTGCGATCGATAATTGAGCATATACAACAAACCAGTGGGCTAGTATCGAAAAAGTTACTTCCTACGATTTTATATGAAGATAATGCTGCATGCATTGCCCAATTAAAGGAAGGATATATTAAGGGAGATAGAACAAAGCATATTTCACCAAAATTTTTCTTTACACACGATTTAGAGAAAAATGGTGATATTGATGTACAACAAGTGCGATCAAGTGAAAATCTTGCAGATTTATTCACGAAAGCACTTCCCCCAATAATTTTCAAAAGATTGGTATATTCAATTGGAGTTCGAAAACTTCGAGATCTTAAATGATGTCATCATCAGGGGGAGTAAATACGCGTTGCACTCTTTTTCCCTTCACTGAGGTTTTTCCCATGTGGTTTTCCCAGTAAGGTTTTTAATGAGGCAACAATCGAAAGCGTATCTAAAAGAATCATGTACTCTTTTTCCTTCATTAGGTTTTTATCCCATTGGGTTTTTCCTAATAAGGTTTTAACGAGGCATATTCTTTGAAAACATCCAAGGGGGAGTATTATGAAATAATTAAATGTGGATGTTTTAAATAATAATATTAGTTAAATTATTGATGATTTGGAAGTATTATATTAAATGATGATAATGTGATAAGATGATAAGATGAGGTGTTTAATTGAAGAGTTTGTATTTTAGTGTGAGGTGTATAATTGTAATTAATGTGATTAGTTGTAATAGTGAATTATTAGTAGTATAAATAGGTGATTAGAGTTCATTGTAAAACACACCAAGTATTGAAATACTTAATCTCTCTCTAATCTCTCTCTCTTTATATTATAAGCTATATTATCATTATAATCTTAATATAAGTATAATTATAATAAAATAATCTTAATATAATATTAATCACAATTAATATTTTTATAACAAAATCTACATTTATTAAAATATATATTGGATTGTTAGTATTAGGGAGCATTAGTACGTAATTTGTGATGATGAGATATAATAGTTGAAAGCTATTGATGCAAACGGAAGGAAGCAAAAGTCAACATGATCTTGTGGCAACTCGATAAAGTAGATGTTATCCATGTCTCTAAATGATTTTGAAGGGTCGTTTGTTGTGTGTACACACATATATATATATATAAATTATAATAAAATAATATAGGAAAGCAAGTAATCCCAACAATGCCGCCGTGGATATTTTGGACTTTTGCTTCATAAATTAATGTTAGAGGACGTGATATGTTTTGCATACTCAAAAAGCATAATCACTATAAACAAAAAATGAAATGAAATTAATGCTATTTTTATTTTCCGAGTAGATATGGGACAAGATAACTTCTTACAAACAAAATCTCTTTCGACTGTAGCTTAGGATGAAACTCATCGTCGACTATTGGAATGGTGGATGTTTACTATATTAGTTTAGATTAGACAAATCACATACATATATATTTAAATCCTATCCTTGTACAGCAATACTTTACTTTGTGTACATCCATGCAAATCCATAATAATAATAATAATATAAATTAATAAACCAGCAAGCCTCTCTCTCCACATCCCCACTTGCTCATTATCATGACATGATTATATACAATTAAGAATGAGAATGTTCGAAACGCACTCGCATTCAGTGCTTCTTCATCTTCTTGACAAAGCCCACGCATGGATTCTGTTGAAGTACGCAGCAGTTTAGTTTAATGTAATTCTCATAGACTGCTTCAGTTCATCCTGACAAGGTTTGTCTTATATAACTATGTTTTTTTTTTTTTTTTCTCTCGTACATGGATAGGGCTTTGTTTCACTTTCTCTGCTGTACTGATGTTTTGTCCAAGTTCCATTTAGATAGGCATGTATATAGATATACTATAGCATCACTACTTATATATGCTTTAGGAAGTTTTTCTGGAAATCTAAAGCAATATATCTGACCTCTCTCTCTCTCTCTCTCTCTCTCTCACACACACACACACACACACACATATATATTCTTTATCACTTGGCCTAGCCCCTAAAATATTTTGGCTTTGTCAAAGCTCATCTGTTTCTAGATTCTTGAAACTTAAAAGGAACTTCATATATATATATATATATATATATGTATGTATTCTTAAAACTGTGTTTCTAATAACTGTCCTACTTAGTTGATTATCAGACACAGTAAGGAAAGTGGAGAAGAAAGAATTATGAATTCTGCAACAACTGGATTCGTACCTTCGAGGAGGATGGGGATATATGAGCCAATTCATCAGATGGATATGTGGGCTAATGATTTCATAGACACATCTTCGCCTATGTTGTTAGAATTCGCTGCTGCTGCTAAGCTAGAAAATCAGGTACCATAATAAATAAGATGTAAGATAAGATGCTATGCGTTCCGAGTTTTGGTACACCTTCGATACATACCTGACTAATTGTGAGTTCGTCGTCGATATTCGTCCATTGTTGATCTTCAGTCATCCGATGCTTCGCATGCAACAGCTGGTCCAGCCAATAAGTATGATCAAGAAGCAAGCAAGCCAAATGAGAAGGTATATGTGTATATATATACATCTGTTATGGATGTACAGTTAGTTTTCCGGGTTTTTACAGGTAATGAGACGGTTAGCACAGAACCGTGAGGCTGCTCGTAAGAGTCGTCAGCGGAAGAAGGTAAACACTGCAAGAATATGAACATAGTCTGTTGCAGCAATACGACGTTTCGATCTGGTCTAAGTGGCATGTTTCTCTGCGTAGGCTTATGTCCAGCAACTAGAAAACAGCAGATTGAGACTGATTCAGTTGGAACAACAGCTCGATCGGGTCAGGCAACAGGTAATAGAAATCAAGACAAAGACCTTCATGTTTTAGTGTTTCTTACAATTTGTTATTAGAAGACACTAAGATCCTCGAACGTTTTCTTTCTTTTTGCAGCAGAGTATATACGCAGGCGCTGGTTTAGAAGATACGAGCCTCCTAGGCAGCTCAGGGACATTAAACCCAGGTTTGTGTCAAATGATGCAATAATACCATAATCCCAGATATAACATATAGAATTCTTGATATATATATGTATGCAAAGGTATTGCAACATTTGAAATGGAGTACGGACACTGGGTGGAAATAAACGAGAGGCAAATAGCCGAGCTAAGGGACGCTCTAATACGCACCGATGTAATAGGAGACAAAGAGCTAAGAGCAATGGTTCAAGACGCGATGAAGCATTACCTCGAACTCTTCGCCATGAAAGCCAAAGCCGCAAAAGCCGACGTGTTCTATATCATCTCCGGCATGTGGCGAACGCCCGCTGAACGTTTCTTCTTGTGGATCGGTGGCTTTAGGCCTTCAGAGCTCTTGAAGGCAATCACCTCACCTACACAAACACTCAAATCAAATTACTCATAACATTACATATTAACTAGCATAGATCATCAGGTTCTGCTGCCACATCTGGATACCTTGTCTGAAAAGCAATGCCTGGACGTGTGCAACCTCACGCAGTCGTGTCAGCAAGCAGAAGAGGCCTTATCGCAGGGTATGGATAAGCTTCACTACGTATTAGCCGAAGCCATAGCTGAAGGTGGCCAGTTAGGAGAAGGAAACTATCTCCCACAGCTCGGCTCGGCAGTGGAGAAGTTTGAAGCTCTTGTGAGGTTCGTGGCACAGGTAATAAAAACATACGTGTAATTAAGATTGTGCTCGAATAATCATACTATTGCTGCAGACTTGAATGTATAGATATACAGGCAGACCATCTTCGAAGGGTAACGCTTGAACAGATTTCTCGCATACTCACCACTAGACAAATGGCACGGGCCCTTCTTGCTTTGGGAGAGTATATTAAGCGTCTTCGGGCTTTGAGTTCGTATTGGCCTAATCATATCGTACCTGATAGATTTAGTCGGTGATCCATGAAAAGTAGGAGCATAAGACGTTTTTTTGAGTTGCCTGTTTCCTATGACTGAGAATTGTGACATTAATAGATGGTGTAATCTCCAATAACCTCGGCATGAACTCTACGACAAACAATCTCTCTAAAAAACAGTTTGGATAGAAATTTTAGCAGCACAATGAGAGTCATTACATATTCATACTGTTCTTCATGATCTAAAGGATGACGTTCTATGAATATGCCACAAACTAAAACACGAACACTAGATATGTATATAGCATCAGCACAACCTTAAACTTGTTCATCAGTATCCAGCTGCAGATCCACCTCTTCTTGGATCAGTCGCTGCATAGATTTGACCCGTAGGCGTATCCAAACCCACGAACGCACAACTCGTGGATTGACCTGTATCTTCTTCCAGCATATGACGTCTTGTGGTTAGGAACCTTATAGCTTCCATCGAAACTCTGTACTTCACTCCATTCGACGTATAGTTCTCATAGTACAAGATATTAGGGTACAACTGCATGAAGTGGTTGGTATAAGCTTCTTCAAGCCAATAACAGATGATAAATTATTATCATTTTTTAATTTCTTACCTTGTGATAGTATCTAGGTGCCAACACAGAAGAGGTCGGACTCATATTCCTCACAAAATGATTCAATAACACTTGAATAACCGCATCGGGGATCAGTCTCCCACCCGTTGCACCTATCACCGCTTTCAATTTTTCGTCCTAAATGATATAGAGTTTTCGATTTTTCTTACAGATCAAAGAACCTGATCTAAATGCATATATATATATTATATATATATAAATATATACGTACCTTGAAGATGATGGTGGGCATCATAGATGATAAGGGCCTTTTCTGTGGACTAATGTAGTTGACAGGTGACGGTGGCGGTTCGAAGTTGAACGAACCGGGAATTGAGAAATCGAACATCTTATTATTTAATAGAATCCCAGTACTTGGTGACATGTACTCAGACCCAAACATACTGTTCAAACTAATACTCATACTCACAGCATTTCTCTGATCGTCCACCACGCATACGTGTGTTGTCCCGTGATCATCAATCTGCTTCCATCTTGTCCAACAAAAAATAAAAAGATTCTATTAGAACTTCAAGCTGAGATAGACACTCAACTCAACATAGGGGTGATCATCATATATGGGATTATGCTTAATTACTTGCTGTTGTAATGATAAGGAAGGTACGTTCTAGCATCGTCTATCTTGAGTCTTAGCCTTCTGGCAATTCCAGTATAGAGCATACCAGCTAATGTGCTGTTTACATTAACAAAATCGGGATCTGCCAGTTCAGTTTTGAAGGATAATGCGTATTTTAGTGCCTCGATCATGCGATGTGTCCCTAGTGGTCCTGAAACTCCCAAAGGGAGACCGTATTGTTCAAGAATCTTCAAAACCTGTAAGAAAAAGGGTTCAGAATTCAGATTCAGAAACAGTTTTCTTATTTCATGTTCAAATATCTTACAAGTATTGTTACTGCTCCACCAGAAGAAGGTGGCGGAGCCGAGACAATCCGTAGTCCCATAACATCTGCTTTCAACGGTTTTCGTATCTTCACCTGGTAGCTTCTTAAGTCCTCCATTGATAATAATCCGAAGGGCTTCGTACGTTTAAGATCGCTTACCAAACTGTGCCCTAAAACACCGTCATAAAGAGCCATCTTTCCACGTTCTGCAATTATCTTAAGCGTATCCGCTAGAGTCTTCTGACGAAAAGTGTCTCCTGGTTTAAGCAATCTCCCGTTTACCGTAAAAATTGAACGAAGCATAGGGTCTCGTCTGATGCTCGAGGCTTCTAAGTCCAAGACCTGATGTAAGAATTTCGAGATTTTGGACCCATTTCGAGCTAAATTCTCAGACGGGCCAACGAGCCTCTTCCATGGAAGCTTACCGTGTTTTCTCCATGCTTCGTACAAGCCTGCGAGCTGTCCGGGGACGGCTATGGAGAGCTTGCCTCGTATCTGATCTATCCTGTGTTTATTGTACATATCCTACATAAAAGTTTCGTCTTAAAATCAGTTAGTGTTAGGTGAGTATAATCTCATTTCTTTTTAGTTTAGTGTGTGTGTGTGTGTGTATACTGAGCTTAGACTGGTACCTCAGATGCTCGTCTTGGTGCGGTTTCTTCCATATCGTAAAAAATAGCATCTTTATTATCAGAATCTACAACGAGCATAAATCCACCTCCACCGATGCCGCTGAGCGAGGGATTTGAGACCCCTAAGCAAAACGCAGCTGCGATAGAAGCATCGACGGCATTACCACCTTGGATGAGGATATCTCTGCTGATGTTGGAACACACGGATTCTTCAGTGGAGACAATTCCAGAACGTGCTGTTACGAACTCAGTTCTCGATTTTGTATTTTTACAAGCTATTGAAGACACAATGAGGATCCATAGAATGGTCCATAATTTTACGAGGGCTGCCGATAAACCAAAAAAAACATAAATATAAAGTGACTATAAAAGAGCAAGAAATAGAGCAAGAAATAAAACTCAACTTACGTAACAGTTTCGTCATGTAACGCTGGGAGACAAACATCGAGCTTTAGGATGTGCTTCTCACTGATAAGAACTTACACATAATAGAAAGTCGAATGACTGTCTCTAATAGAAATCTGACTTCTTAGCATGAAAGGACCATTAATGGTATTATACTATATGATAAGTAAGGACAATGAATGCATTTTTTATTTTACTGAGATACAATATTAATTGTCTGTTTCCTGTCTATATTCAAAAGCAAAAGCATTTAATCCACGATCTTCTGAGGGATTAAAGCTTTAGAGAAGAAGTTTCTTTCATGCAGATGTAGGTTCAAAAATATCAAACAACAGAAGACGAATAGTTGTTTACCCAAGCGCACACGAGTACCAACATTCGGCATCGTCAAAATCACAGAATGGTTTTAGTCTATGCCTTTGAAGCTGAAGCCTTTTCACGTGACACTTCACTCTTCGGTGTTGCCTTTTTGCTGGAAGGTGAAGACGTAAACGTCCCCAAAGCATCAAGAAAGAATCTTTTATTTGGGATGATACCGTCTTTATCCATATAAACGAGCAGTTTCTGTATCAGCTCGTTCACATCAGCTTTAGAATAAGCCTTGTAAAGTAGCTTGTAAGTAGACAAATCAATGGGAAAGATTTTAGTTTTATGGGCACGCTCGAAAAGCATGTCTGCTTCCATAGGCAAAGAGTTCGTGCAATACACATCAAGCATTGCGTTTAAAGTAGAAACTCTTCTCTCCTTTTCAGTCTCACTCATCCGATCAAATATCTCTCTGGCCTTTGATACACAGTCACAGTAACCGTACATCATGATCAGGCACTCGTAAGTAACGAAACTTGGTTTGTAGCCCATCTCAGTCATCTTCTCGTACACTAACTCTGCCTTGTTTCTCAGTCGAGCTTTACCATAGTTAGTGATCATGGAGTTAAACGTCGGAAGTGTAGGCTTCTCTTTGGAACGCATCAGGCTTTTGAAGACTTGTTCCATCTTGTCGAATTCTTGTTTTCTCCCATAAGCATCGATTAAAAGGTTGAAAGTTATAATATCGGGCTTTATCTGCTTGCTCTTCATTCTTGAAAGAACTAACTCCATTTCCTTAATCAACCCAACTTTTCCATAAGCATCCATGACACCATTAAAGGTGAAAATATCAGGAGTCACGATGCTTTCCTCTAGATCTTTGAACAAGGCATTGACTTGATCAACATTTTTCGACTGTGCAAAAGCTCTCAAGAGAATGTTGTACGTCACTATAGTAGGTTTGCACCGTTCCATTGATTTCATTTTTTCAAAATATCGGAGAGCCTTCGATAAGGCTTTCGTTTTGTCTCGAGAATGAAGGTGGGCTGTAATAAGTGAATTGTAGACCGATGTGTCTGGTCTACAACCACTGTTGCGCATCTCTGAGAAAAGCCACATGGCCATTCGAGTCTGACCTTTCTTTCCCATGACAGAGATTAACTTCGAGTACACACCATTATCAGCAACATACCATTTCTGCTTCTGCATCCATCTGAATACCTAGATCATAACGCAAAGGCTACTCGTTCAAAAGATGACATCGATGCTGTGTATCTGTCAAATAAATTAGGGATGCATCGCAATCTTGAATGCATTCGTAAGAGTAAGGGTGCGTTTGGTATGCCAATTCGTGTATGGAAAGTATGACGGAAAACTAAGTTAGCGAAATACTTCAGACCATTGTACCTCTAAACCTTTCCGTTTCTTTTCCTTATCGAATTCCGCATACCAAATGCAGACTGCCTAAATGTACAAGCACAAAACGCAAACACCTAGCGTGCATTTGTCACTCTTGACTTAGCTCAAAAAACTCATTCTTTCAACTGGAAAAAAAAAAAGATAACTAGGGAAAAGGGGCAAAACCGATAACGAACCTCGAGACACTGAAGCCATTTATCACTCTTTCCGAGCTCCTCAAACAGCATGAAGCAATGCTCCGTCCTCACGAACTTCGCGTGACTGTTGAGCGTATCCACGAGTGGCTGTCTACCGTCACTAAAACCCCTCATTAGAACCCTAATCAAGTCTCGCCCCGTGTCTTCTTGAGATGAAGACGCTGAGCTGGCACTCCTCTTCGGCGTCGTCTTCTTGGGGCCCACCGAGCTGCCGTCGGGGCGGGCTGGGAGCGCTTGCATTCGGGTCTTGGGGATCGTATTCTTGGAAATTCCAACGTGAGTGAAGGGACACGTGAAGTATAGAGAGGCCGATGTCATTCTGGCAACTTGAGTTAGCAGACGAGGTGGTGGTGTGCTCTGCGCTGCGCCGCGCCGCCGGCCCGTGACTTTGCTCTTATCCTATTATTATTATCGTCTGTCATTTTCATTTTCATGAGGAGATTTCTGGGCCCTTAATGGACCTAAAACGTTGGATATACTACAAAAGGGCCCAATACACTTTCCCTTTACGACATGACAATCAAACCAATTTGTCTCACAAATGAAAGCCCCATCGACCTTTTCTTCTTTATTTATGACAAACATACATATCCATAGCCATAGGGATGAAGACGAATTCATAGTTGTTCGCCTATAATAACCCTACAGCCTGCAAAAGATGAGAAGAGAGATATACATACACATAATACTAAAGCCAAGCCATTGTGCTATCCGACCATTATATAAAGGGTAAAATGGTTCTTAGTCCATATACATATATAAGAACATATCATAGAGTAGTAGTGATCGATCATAAACGTGCTTATTAGAGACGATGGCTGATCATTACATGAATCATCATGTCCGTGCCCTCACGCTCCTCGTCTTCGTCACGCTGCTCTTGGGAAGCAGCATGGCCAACCGTCAGCAGGGAGGAGGAGCAACAACACAGCATAACATCTTCATGGGACGGTTAGCAGATAAGCCCGCGTGCGTCCAACAATGTAGGATCAAGCATCGCGGGGTAGGACGTTGCATGGAGAGGCGTCCCACTAATTTCTGCAACTGCATTTGTCGAGTTGTGGCCAGATTTGGCCTAAGAGCTCCCCCGCCCAAAAAATCCATATGAGAAGAAACGTTTATTATATACTAGTATTTTACGCACAAATATATAATATTGCTTTATATTTATATGTGTAATTTTAAGTATTTAATAAATTAAATTATAATTTAAAATTTAATTATGTATTATATTTAAGTATATAAAAAGAAAACAAAATCATTTGAACCGATACAAATTAAAGGATAAAATAATAATTATTTGAATTAAAGTAAATAAATAATAAAAGAATAAAATGATAAATAACCAATAAAATGAAAATTGACAGAAGTTTTTATCCTCCTTTTATGTAATAGAATAGATAATACTGTATATTGAGATAGAGGTTGTAATATAATTATGAGTTGGAAATAAAATGGCCAGAGCAAAGTTATAAATGGGCTGATCTCGTTACTGGCTTAGCCCAATAGGCCCATTTCTCGTTTGCTTCTTTGGTAGCATCGTTTGCTGATTGCTCTAACATTTTCTTTTTTCAAACAAAAATATATTATAAAAACGAAAAAAAATAATAATAATAGCAAGCAAATGAAAGGACACAAATGCAAAATGGACCCAAAGCACTTTGAAGTTTTTGAACAATGGCCATTGAATGAGTGGTACAGCAAAGTCTTCTTACATCATTCACTATCTGTGATTTCTATTGAATGAATGTGTTCTATATGTGGGCAGACAAGTAAAGATCCCTTATTGATACTTTTTTATCATACTCTATTTTCAATATATAATATAATATATATATATATATAAAGTAGTAATATGATTCATCTTTCTAGAGTATGTAGGAGGATTCTCCAACTAACTTTAGTTTACAACTTTTATTAGGGCCATTTAAATTTCAACCAACACTTTTAAATACTTTTATAAAATTATAATAAATGAATAAATGTCGAACGAAATCTAATATGATGTCATTGACTTGTGAGAAGTGGCTCCTACACAGCTCTAAGTAATAGCTAGCAGGGCGTTGACCAATATCGACCCAAAGTGGACATGAAGTGTTAATTTTTGGCTTGATTTTTTCTTTTATCATATTATATGATTGAAGTTGTTAGGATCGGTATAGTGTTTAGAGGGGGGGAATAAACACTTTAAAAACTTTTTAAACATACTTGAGTTGTAATAACTCGAGTTCTTGAAATATACGAGCACCGGGAGAGTAAGCGAGTTACGATTTTAAACCAAACGGAAAATATTCGACCTAATCCTCTTAAAATCGGTTTTGCGGGTCTTTTAAAAGTGTTTCAAAACTATGCAAGTTAAAAACCGATTTGGTTGAAGCATTTTATCAAACACTTAAAATGCTTCAACTATGCATGCTATACTTATGAATGCAATGAGGTGAACACGAGATTTGTTTATGGAAGTTCGGAGTTTAATCTCCTACGTCTCCCCTTCTTCCCCGCAAGGAAGGTTCCACTAGAAGATTCGGTCACATGTACACTTAAGTACAACCCTCTATAGCTAGACTCCCGCTAACTAAACTCCTAGCACTCAACCATAGCACCCCGCAAGGTCACTATCTTCGATAGTTTTTTAAAGTCCATCGGTACACAGTGATTGTAGGCCGCAACCTCACAATCCGCTCACATCTTTAGAGTCTCTATGCTAAGACTATAAGCACTTGTTTTACGTCTTTGTGCGAAGACTACAAACACGTAGTTTAACGTCTTTGTGTTAAGACTCTCACTCAACTAATCTATTTCGCTCATCTCTCTATTGTGTGAGTGAGGTGTGTGGGTTTGAACTTTGTAGCTCTCTCTATCTTTTGTATCCCACACATGAAAGAAGAACTCTCTTGATTAGCCTCTTTGATCTTGTTCTTCTTTCTTGGATCTCTCTTTGAATGTGTTCTTATTGTCTCTAGGATCCTTCTTTTCTTTGTTGTACTTGGACTGTATTTATAGCCTTCCAACCTTGATGTAGCCGTTAGACACAATAAAAGGGCCGTTGGAAGCTTTTGTCCTTGCTTGGTCAAAGCTGTCAGCTTCAGTTGCTTGTACCTGCTGCAGTAAGGTGTCTGTACATCAGCTAGCATCCAGTTGACCAGGACCAGTAACCAGCCAGCACCTGGCCAGAACCCGCGGTGACCAGAACCCAGCCAGGTGCCTGACCAGAACCCAGAAACCGTGACCAGAGCCTGACCAGAACCCGCAGTATCCAGGTCCTGACCAGAACCCAGCCATGAGCCTGACCAGAACCCAGTCACTGACCAGAACCGAGCCAGTGACCAGATCCTGATCAGAACCTAGCCAGACCTTGATCAGGACCCAGCCAGTAGCCGACCAGGCACCCGAGTTGACCAGGCGTTGACCAGTGCTGACCGACTCGATTTTTCACACTGAGCTCATATCTGATATCCGTTTTTCGAGTCGGGTTCATCTGCGCACTCAAGTAAATATGTTAGTGACACAATAATAAGTTTTGTGTTTATCAAAATCGGATTGCTAGATATTATAATCCAACAGAAGTCTAATTTTGAGGTTGAAATTGTCTTAGATTTAATTTATTCTCTCCAATAGATGCAAAAAAGGTGTACACTTTTTATTTATTAATTTGTTAGATAGATATCTTTGTATTCGTCACTCCATTACTTTCAAGAAATTAAAAGTCGTCCAATATAGCAAAGCATTAATAAAAGCTTTTACCATATAAAATCGTTACCATATCAAATCAATCTATTTACACCTATATTAGGAATTGAAGAATAATAAGTTAATTTGGTCCATAGTATTAGAAAAAAAATAATAAGCAAAGGAATCATTTTATTTAGAACGATACCAATTCACGTGCTTTATAGTTTTGGCAGAAAAAAAAAAGGGTACACCAATAAATTGAAGGCATCCTATGTGTGGAGAATCAGATCCTTGAAGATGTTGATGAATTAAATATTTCATCTTATCCCTTCTATAAATATCAACATCGTCACGTTTGCCTTAATCTCATTATTATATTAAAAAAATTTAATTAATATACAATTATTATCATAATACTATTTCTTATTACACGGCCGCATAGCCCAATGACACGTGGCGGGTCCACTGCATCAGTCGTCGGCAATCACGCGCGAATCGAATTAGCATAGCAAAGCCGTGCGGTTCAATTGTTCCCGCGGTGGATCCGACCCGATCCGACCGACCCGATCCTTTTCGCGGTCGTCCATTTGTACTCATTTCATGTCCGAGCGAGTTAGCTTCCAAAGTTCTTGCAAAGAAAACACATGGAAAAAATAAAACACCACAAATTTAGTGAAAAATAAAAATCAAAACCGAACTCGTCAAACTCTCTACCTCTCTCTCTCTCTCTCTCTCTCTTCTCTCTCTCTCTCTCGCATTTAATTTTAATTTGTGTCAATTTTAATGGCGTCTGTGAATAGGAACCCTAGTTATTATTCTGCAGCCGCCTTTTTCTGTTGAAGCGAAGAATTTTCGTGCTTGGAGCAAAGCTAATTAATGCTACTTAGGCGTTCGGGAATTCACCGTTTTAGCAAGTGTAAGCAAGGAAATATATATATATATATATATATATTTGTGATTACTGATTCTGGCTTCTGATATTGGTTTTAGTGCGATAAGTTATGAGCTCGGCTTTGTTGTTTTGGTTATGCAGCTAGTGTTTGATCCTAATCTAAAGGTCTTATTGTGATCTGATATCAATTTTCGCTATTTCCTCTTTATCAGACAAGTTGCTTGTCGATTGAGGAACGCGGATTTCTAGTTTGTTGAAGTGGAAAGCATGCCATGGTTAGGGTGATGATGATATTTATGACTTTTATTTGCAGGCTTAGGAAGATCAATTGATTGCTGTGGTTGTAAATAGCATCTTCTCTGTTTTTTTCATATAATTGAAGAGGAAAGTTGGGCCTAAATTTTAGGATTCCGTAGCCTTCATCACAGGTCATGGCTGACGATAGCCTACGATTAGGTGGGCTTTCTTCAGGATTGGCTGTTGTGTTGAATGAGGAGGACAAGAAAGAGGGTTCTGGAAAGTCCAGATTAGTTTCGCATTGCGAAGGTTTTGGCGACATTTCTGTGGAGCGGACTCTTGAGCATATTTTTAATCTTCCTTACAGGACTATTAATCAGTTGACCCGCCCTGTTGATAATTATGCTGTTCGCTCGATAATCAAGAATGAGTACTACAAGTCTCATCCGGAACTAAAGAATGTTTTTCACAGAAGTAATGATGGTGTGTCAGTTTCTGGCGATTCACAAATCCAGGTTGTTGAACTCGAAGAATCTAGCATCTGCGGTGACATTAGAATTGCCAAACTACCTTTGCTTGTGGAGAGTCATGCATTGTTCAGTAGTGCAAGGGTCAATGCATGTGTATGGAAGGGAAAATGGATGTATGAAGTTACTCTTGAGACCTGTGGTGTGCAACAGCTTGGTTGGGCTACCATTGCTTGCCCCTTTACTGATCATAAAGGCGTTGGTGATGCAGATGATTCTTTTGCATATGACGGGAAGAGAGTCAGTAAATGGAATAAGGAAGCTGAACCTTATGGTCAGTTGTGGGTTGTTGGGGATGTAATTGGATGTTGCATAGATTTGGATTGTGATGAGATATCTTTTTATCGAAATGGCATCTCTCTTGGGGTAGCATTTGGTAGCATCCGTAAGATGGTTCCTGGAGTAGGGTACTATCCTGCCATTTCTCTCTCTCAAGGTGAGCGTTGTGAGCTAAATTTTGGCGGACTTCCCTTCAAATATCCAATAAAAGGTTATAATCCCATTCAAGCACCTCCTTCCTCGAAGTTTCTTGCCAGCAATCTCTTGGATTGCCTTTTAAGGCTGTTACAGGTGCAGTGTCCGGACAGGGTAGAGATTGACACTGTGGAGAAGCTGAGAAGACTTAGGCGATTCGCATCGTTTGAAGAACTATATCATCCCTTGTCTTGTGGAATTCTTGAAGAGTTTTTCTCTGCCCTAAATGCTGAAAATGGCTGTGCTGAATACATAATTCAGGGCCCTCTTTTGTCAATGTTGATGGAAATCTTTAGATCCCAGCCACCACATGATTATGCAACTTTGGATAGAGTACTTGATTCGTTTCTTGAATTTGAGGAGTCAAGACCAATCTTCAGGCACATATTTGAGGCTCTTTCATCGGGATGTAAATCTGCACCCTTGGTATTGACTGAATGTCCTTATACTGGATCCTACAATTATTTGGCTTTGTTGTGTCACATTTTAAGGAGGGAAGAGCTGATGTTCATGTGGTGGAGTTCTTCAGATTTTGAGTTTTTGTTCGAGGGGTTTCTTTCAAGGAAAAGCCCGAACAAACAGGATCTTCAATGTTTGATTCCTTCAGTATGGTGGCATGGCGCTTATGATGACCTAACTAATGAGAATAGCATGATGTTAGCAACCACGGCTTTATCTGAAGCAATAAATAAGGTAATCTTAAGCCTATGTTTAAATAATTATCCTAAGGTTCAATTTGCAGTTGGTTACAATTTCCATATAATGACTTAAATATATAGATAGAAGAGAAGCAAAGGGATCTCTGTCGTCTGGTGATGAACTTCATACCTCCGGTGGTACCTTTACAGCTTCCGGGCTCTGTCCTTAGAACTTTCTTGCAAAATATATTGCTGAAGAATAGGGGTGCAGACCGTAACATGCCACCCCCTGGCGTATCAAACAACTCAGTCCTTGTCTCTTTATTTTCTGTCATTCTCCATTTCTTATCAGAAGGTTTTGCCGGGGGGAACACATATGGATGGATCAAGGGCTCTGGTAGTGATGCTGAAGCTCGCGTGGGTTTCCTTCACAGGGGTGGTGAACAGAGCTTTCCCGCAGGCCTTTTCTTGAAGAATGATCCTCATAGAGTTGATATCCCTAGACTTGGAGGTTCTTATAATCATTTATTAAAGACAAATCCCATAACTGATGATCAAGTGGAAGAAATAATACGTTGGGAAGAAGGTTGCGTGGATGATGAAGAAATGAGAGCGACCCATTTAAGTAGGCAAAAACCGTGTTGTTGTTCCAGTTATGATGTTGAATCATCCAAATTATCTAGAAACCCTGCAAGGTATTTGGGAAAAGGATCTCGTGGAAGCAGCAACTCGATTCAGGAGAGGTCTTCTCATGTTACTGCTGAATGTAGTTCGAGCAGTTTGAATGATGAAATAACTGATAAGCCTAGCACAAGTGACCACTCTGAGGCGGAATTTACTTTTCGACCTATGCATCAGTTGAGAATATTACCAAGAAATAATACATTGTCTTCAGCTACCTTAAAAGAAGAGGAGCTTTTGGATGCTATGCTTTTATTATATCATTTGGGACTTGCACCAAACTTTAAGCAGGTCAGCAGCTCTATAATATTTTTTGGATTATTATGTGCTGTATATAACTATGACTGAATATCAGAAGAAAACACCTGACCTAGAAGAGCCAATGTGGAAAACATTCTCATTCTCACTAGTGAGGTAGCCTTTTGCAGGCTTTTAAAATTCAAATCAACTCTAAGACGTGGACTTGATTTTTTCACCTACATGATATGTCTTACCTGCCATAGGCAATGAAAACCAAGTTTAACTTTTCGATTTAACATGTACTGATGTGATAATGTGTAATATATATCTAATAGGAGTTTGTTAACCAAGTTTCTTTGTATTAGGCATCTTCTTTTATGTCACGCCAATCCCAATCAATCTCACTCTTAGAAGAGACAGATAGACAATTAAGAGAGAGTGCTTGGGGGGACCAAGTGAAGCGCTTGAAGGAAGCGCGTAGTGTTTATCGTGAAGAGGTTATGGACTGTGTCAGACATTCTGCATGGTACTTTCCGTACCCTTTCCGTCTTCTATCATATTATTAGAGATGCTTTTCTCTCATGCAAGCTACTTACATATTTGGGGATTCGGTTCATGAGATTATGATTCATATGTCCCAACTGAATTTCCACTTGGAATAATGATGTGTTTTCTGGTTCTTTTTCCCCTTTGATTTGTCTCTCATTTTTTCAACCTTGTGTCTCTTGCATGAGTCATTGTGTTCTGTTATACAGTGCATAACTATGCCAGTTTCTTGTAATTAACAGGTTCCGACTTTCTCTGTTCTCTCGTTGGAAGCAGAGAGGGATGTATGCAACATGCATGTGGCTTGTGCAGCTGCTTCTAGTTCTGAGCAAAGTGGATACAATATTTATTTACATTCCAGAACATTACCTTGAGACTTTGGTAGCATTCTTTTACTAATCTTGCCCATTGTCATATTCACTTACTTTTTACCCATCCATATCTTGAATTAGAGAATGAATCAGTTGACCACATAGAATCTACTTTGAGAACTTACGGAACCCTTTGTTCTGGCAGGTTGATTGCTTTCATGTGCTGCGCAAGGGCGATCCTCCATTTGTCCCTGCTTCAATATTTATCAAGCAAGGACTTGCATCTTTCGTATGTCGTTAACTTTTCTCTTCTTCTGTGGTAGTTTGAGTGTTTGTTGCTAGAATTAAATCACTTCCACTTTGTTTTTTTTTGTGTGTGTGGTTCATCTGTTGTGGTGAAGTAATTTTTGTTCTTTGGCTTTGCTAAAATGAAAAACAAATGTTTTGATCTACTTCTCATTTTTATCTTGTTTTATATTTCTTATTGTTCAAAGCGTGCACTGCCTTAATGTGCTTTTAATTTAAACAACCATAAGGGGTGTATAAACTGAAAGTTCAACCGAAAATTCTGATCAGGTTACTTTTGTGGTTACTCACTTCAATGATCCAAGGATATCCAGTGCTGAGTTAAGGGATCTTCTTCTCCAATCCATTTCTGTGTTAGTTCAGTACAAGGATTTCTTGGCTGCCTTTGAGTGTAATGAAGCAGCAACAAACATGATGCCCAAAGCGTTGTTATCTGCATTTGATAATAGATCATGGATCCCTGTCACCAATACACTGCTTAGGTTATGCAAGGGTTCGGGATTTGCATTTTCAAAACGTGGAGAGTCATCGACATCGTCTGTACTATTTCAGGTGGACCTAATTATTTCAACCGTATGATTATTCATGTTGCTTGAGTATATGCTATACATGTCTGACATATTTCACTGTCTGACATATTTTCACTGTCTTATGACCTTTAAATTTCTGAAGAAATTGCTGCGAGAAGCTTGCATCAGCGACAACGAACTATTCTCAGCTTTCCTCAATCGGTTATTTAATACTCTCAGCTGGGCCATGACTGAATTTTCTGTATCGGTTCGGGAAATGCAAGAAAATTACAAGGTTATTTCAATTGCTTGTTAGAAACCACCGTCGTTTGATCTTTTCTTTTTCTTTCCTTCATTCTATATTCATTGTTGTTTGGTCCACAATTTCCAGGTCATGGACTTCCAACAGAGGAAATGCAGTGTAATATTCGATGTCTCCTGCAACCTCGCTCGGGTGTTAGAATTTTGCACTCGAGAAATACCACAAGCTTTTGTATCAGGAACGGATACAAATTTAAGACGACTAGCCGAGTTGATTGTCTTCATATTAACCCACTTAATCGGTGGAATCGATCCAGATGTTTTTGACCAGTAAGTATCAGTGTCAAAAAGTAAATGCAATCTATACGTTGCTTCACTTCATATATCAGAACAATCCTATTCTATGGTATCAGTTCAATATTTTAGGTCCCTATTAGAAGCTAATATGGATTCAGTTATTGTAATAGGAAATTTATTCTTGTACCTCATATGCTTGAATCTCATAACTATCTCCACAGATCGATAAGGAAACCCGGCCATTCGTCTGAGAAGATCAGCAGCAGCATGATTTTAGCACCACTTGCAGGAATCATGCTAAATCTGTTGGACGCTACAAGTAAATGCTCAGACACAAGTGACCAAAACGACATTATCACGGTTTTCGCGAGAATGGAGTGTGCAGACACCCTTGTCTATGGATTTCAATACCTCCTTGAATGCAATAGGGTTAGCACCAACCACGTCATCTTTAGAACACTTGTCGAATTTTTTCTGTTTCATCTCAAACTATCGATCTTTTTTTTTTTTTTAACAGGCGGGCTCGGGCCAAGGGGAAGAGTACAACAATCAATTAAGGAAGCTAGAGAACTTCTCGAACCTACTGATATGTCAAACGGAGTTAGAAGCAATGGAGAGGAGGAAACAAGCAGGGGAAGCGGAACTCGACGAGGGCACGTGCTGCATATGCTATACTAATAGAGCGGACGCTCGTTTTCTCCCATGTTCGCACGTTTCTTGCTACAGTTGCATATCGAGGCATTTGCTTAATTGCCAGCGATGCTTCTTCTGCAATGCTACTGTGGTCGAAGTTGTTGAACAAGGCAAATAAGGTTGTCCAGCAAGGGTGGGTGGGTTTAAGGTAGTTTGTTATTGTTGTCTGTCTACAGAAAACAGCCCCATTCATCAAAAATGAAATGGGGTGAAGAAATAAGCATTGACAACGGAATATACTTTTGTTAGGTTATTTTTTATTCAAATCTATAAAAGTATGTGATACATTCATTACATACATACGCTTAGGTTGTATATAACTTTAATGGATGTGGTGAATTTTTGTAGTCAAATATATACATATATATTATGTATTTAGATGTAAATAATATGCACACTAATCTATTGAAAGTGTGTAATGTATCTACTATTTTAGCGTTTTATTTCGGTTCTATGGAATGCCATTGAAAATGATTTCTACAATTTTGTTTTTTTGTCTTTTTATCATTTGTAAAAATTATGCAACCCCCAAAGTGACAAAGTTAAATATTACTCCATTTCGATAATTTATTATTTACGTGATTTTGCTATTTTCTTGTAGTAATCATTTTTCACTTATATTCGACTTCTCGATTTTATTTCCATTTTGTTTACAATACAATTCCCTTAGATTTGAACAAGTTTCATGATCTTCAGTAATTTGTCCAGTAGTAATGCATTTGCAAGTTAACCTCTTCATCTGTAATTTGTAATGTTTGATGTTGTAGGATAATATGCAGATGAGAGCTTCTTCTTGAGATGTATAGGTATCATATTCGTTTAGTACCTAAAATCTATGGAGATAAGGCTTGTTTGAGATTGAATGTAGGGATAGGATAGAGTGTAACAATTTTACTCGAAAAATAACCTAATTTTTGACATCGGTTCATTATGATCATCTTAGGCTTTTAAGAGAGCTGCAGAGTCCCTAGAGAAGCTAATGGACGTAACAAGAGCGGAACTAACAGATACAATGGCTGCTGTTTGATTATCTGGAATGGAGATCAGTGATTTGACCATGGAGCTTAGCGATATCGGGTTAGGACACACACACACACGCACACACACACACACACTGTATGTGTGTTCATACTTTGTATGTATATGTGTGTGTGTGTGTGCATATTCATATGCGGTTTTGGTGTTTTCTTGTTCGTATACTACAAAACCAACACATTTATTTGTATCTATAGCCAGGGAATCAATCACACAAGGCGTGAGCAGTTCAACTCGAGCCGTTCCTATAGCAGAGGAAAGACTGAGGACGTTGACAAACACGAATACAACAGGTTTCTGTAAATTAAAACAAAAAAGAAAGATCTGTTTTTTGATGAATTTCACTTAGCCTTCACCTGACTAGTATTGGTGCAGGAAGTGGGCCCAAGAGAAGCCCGAGCCAGTGACCGCCGCGGCCCTGGCTTAAACCGCACGAGGCGTAAGGGAGGGAATCGTTAAAGGGCGTCTCACTCGATATTCTAAGGTTCTGTTTAACTTCTGCAGGCATAAAATCCAGTTTTTCTAGCTTATGATCTGTCGTTTGCTTGCGTAGCTTCAGACGTCATCATGGTTCTGATGTTAATAATAATAAAATTAAGGTTTTCAGGTAAATTACTTTCTGGTGTGACTAATTGAGACAAAGGTTCATACATTCAGTGAATCCAGTTGAAGCATTGAATCAAACAAAGTCGAATATATTCATCTCTGAAAAGGAGTTCAATCAAGATTAGTTTAGTTCATTGAGGGACTGAAAAATGGGCTATGCCCTCTGTTAGAGAGTTGAGTTCAGTTACACTTGATCGACTTTCATACAAGTTTAAAACCTAGTACCAAACCTTAATATCCCGAGAAGATCATCAATCAACTTACGGCGAGCAATGCATGTACAACTTCTTCAGTCTTGTTTTTCATGTTGGCTGTCTCTAGAAGAACTTGAATCTAGCCCGAAACATTTCAGAAAAGCGTGTTTCATAAGCCCGATATACTCGCAAGGATTGCGAATCAACCTCGAACCCTTGTAAGAAGAAGAATCACCGTCTTCCCCTTCTTCTTCTTCTTCTTCTTCTTCACCGCCATTGCTGCATCCTACACCACTTGTTTCAACACTATTCCTTTGAACCCTCTTCCTATTCTCTTCAGCCTGTTAAGGACATCGAAATAAAAGTCACATCACCATGAAAATAAAAGAAATATATTAGCATTGATTTCAAGACAATAAAATGACATCAAGTAAAAGACAATTCATCAATCAGTCTTACAGCTGGGCCAAGGCAGCTAACATGGCCGATGCGAACAGATAAACCAAGTAAAAAGAGGAAACTAAATAAAACTGATGTATTCACAAATTACAGCTATGAATTCCTTTGAAAAAAAATGATCAATTGGACTAATTATTATTATCATCACAGAAAAGGTCAAACCTTTACTGTTTTTTACTCCAAATTAAGATTGAAACAGACGATTAAAAACAAACCTGAGTAATGTTGTTTGGATTGGAGGGATGGGTCCGGGAGGCGGACGCGGAGGAGCCGCCACTTCTCCTCGACGGCGAAGGCACGGAGGCGGAACCGGCGGTAGCGTTGGTTGTCGTTGATGGGTCGGAAGTAAAGAGAGCGAAACCAAGAAACAAGAGGATAAAAATTAGAATGGTGATGAGAAGCTGGATCCATATCAGCCATGGCACTTTGTAGCTCTCTATTATCAACTCGTCACCAAACTCCACCATGTTTATGTTCTTCTTAAGCTGAGTATTATTCTTTTTGGTAATAAATTAATAAAGGTGAATGGACTTGAGAGAGAGAGAGAGAGAGAGAGAGAAGGGTTTGGTAAAAAAGGTGATCGGTGAAACAAACAAATTTTACGTCTCCTAAATCTCCGTTGCCTACAAACATTACAAATGTCGTTTGGACTGTTTCGAGTTGAAAAGATATACCAAAACTATTTTAGATTTTCTAATTTTTCATATATAATAATAATAATATGCATATAAGGCATCGAATGGTCTAATAAAACCATAAATTTTTCTCATTCTATTTTTCATTATTGCCATTGGTTCTAAAAAATAATAGACAACATCTTCATCGAACCCTTGTTTATAATTTTGGAACGCATATACATATTGGGCTCAATATTTTCTTGTCGATCCATTATCAAGGGATAAGAAACCCAATTATTTGTCTCCTTTTTTTCATCACAAAAATAAAAAAATGTGAAAATCTTTGTTCATTTCCTACAAAGCCTTTTAATCTAACGTGTCGTGCGTGTCCAATTCAACGTACAAAAATAGAATTATAACAAGACAACTTTTTAGGTTTGAACTTTGACCATAGTTTCATTCAATTCTTTGCACAGCTTACACTTTATGAGATTGGCAAGTGAAAAAATGCATCTTGATAAAGAAATGTATATGTAAGAATGTGTGTACAAACATTACACATATTGAAGTTGATTGATGTTCCTAACATTCCAACACAAAGGCAATAAGAACATCAACGCATTGAATTTTCAATCGACAAATGCTTACAAGAATGAAAATAATTCTCGTCACGTTGTAGGAAATTTTCGGCGCCGCTACTTTTTCCTCAAATCCTCAATATATAAATTTTCTTTCTTTTGATTTTTATTTTCCAAAAATGCACATGAAACAAACATAATATATTAGCAACATTAATTAATGCATGTTTCAATTGTATTCCTATTATTGAAATTGCACATAACCATCGCACTCGAAACCAAAACATATCTGATAAAGTGTTGATGAATGATGATAGACAATATAAGGTACATTTCCAATGTTGTCTACTAAGTTTTTAGCATATAGTCGTGATATGATATGCTTCACTCAATATGTAATAAAACAATTGTCAAAATAAGATCCAAAAGCACATGAATAAGGTTACGACATTAATACATTAGTAGATATAATTCTATGTACGACATTAAATTATATATTAGTTATGGTATATGCATGCATTGCTCTTCTCTTTGTATCCATTTCGGTTACGTGACACCACACACACCAAGCTATTCCGAAATTCGAAAAAAAAAAAGGGTTAAAAGCACAATCAACGCAACGCTTATCGTACGAAAAAATATACATAATTAATTTAGTTAACACTTTAATCATCCACGTAACAACCTAATGATTAAGTTAATTGATTACATTAAATACGAAATTAAATAATTATTTTTACTTTCTAGCCCATTCACCTCCCTTCTCTCCCCGCATATATATACATAATACATGAGCACAATCTCCCTACTCACTCACTCACTGGCCACTGCACAGCCCTCTCTCTCTCTCTCTCTGAAACATCGATAGCAATGGAAGCACCAAAGGACTCGACTTGGTGGATCTTCACCATACCGGCGTTCATCGGATCCGAAACCCTCCTCGACGAATACATAATTCTCACCGTGCTCGCAGTCCTCGTATCTCTCGCGCTCTTAACATGGGCTATAACACCAGGTGGCACCGCCTGGAGAAACCTAAACGGCGGCGTTAGACCTATCCCTGGTCCACGTGGCGTTCCTATATTCGGGATACTGTTCAAACTCAGCCAAGGTTTGGCGCACCGTACCCTCGCAGCCATGTCAGCTTCCATGGAGGCAAAGCAGCTCATGGCCTTCAGCCTCGGTTCCACGCCTGTGGTTGTCAGCTCCGATCCTATCATAGCCAGGGAGATACTAACATCCCCTCACTTCGCCGACCGTCCGGTGAAGCAGTCGGCTAGGTGTTTGATGTTCACTCGAGCCATCGGGTTTGCGCCCAACGGAACGTACTGGAGAAAGCTGCGTCGTATCGCTGCTTCTCATCTCTTCGCGCCGAGGCGAATCTCGGCCCACGAGGTTGGCAGGCGAAGAGACGCCGAAGCGCTGTTGGGAAAAATCAGTGCGGAGCAGCGTGAAAACGGCGTCGTTTCGCTGCGGAGGCACCTGCAGGATGCTGCTTTGAATAATATCATGGGGAGTGTCTTTGGAAAGCGTTATGAAGGGGATGACGAAGATTTAGTTCAGCTCAAGGAAATGGTTCGAGAAGGCTTTGAACTCTTGGGTGCGTTCAACTGGTCTGATTACCTTCCATGGCTTTCCTACTTTTATGATCCTTCGAGGATTGTATCTCGATGTGAAGCCCTCGTGCCACGTGTCAGAAAGTTTGTTAAGGACATTATCGAAGAACACAAAGGTCGAAGGAGCCTTGATGATGCTGCTGCTGCTGCTGCTGCTGACTTTGTTGATGTATTGCTGTCCTTAGAAGGCGAAGAGAAACTTAACGAAGATGACATGATCGCTGTCTTATGGGTATGATCATCATCGTCGTCCCATTAATCGCTTTATATTCATAACAACATTATTACAGTCTTGACGATAACAAGTTTGAAACTTTTATTATTATTATTATTATTATAAATTATCAGGAAATGATATTCAGAGGAACGGACACGACGGCTCTATTAACCGAATGGGTAATGGCAGAACTTGTACTAAACCCCGACGTACAATCCAAGCTGCGGGAGGAACTACGCCGAGCTGCGGCATCATGCAGCAGCAGAACCCTCGCCGACGCCGACGTGGCGAGCCTGCCTTACCTCCAAGCCGTGATCAAAGAGACCCTCCGTCTTCACCCTCCAGGCCCGTTGCTCTCGTGGGCCCGACTGTCAACGTCGGATGTCAGCCTCAGCAACGGCATGGTTATCCCC
This sequence comes from Lindernia subracemosa, assembly GCA_028392965.1. Lineage (NCBI taxonomy): Eukaryota > Viridiplantae > Streptophyta > Magnoliopsida > Lamiales > Linderniaceae > Vandellia > Vandellia subracemosa. Next base: position 131,266 of record JAQPCC010000167.1, on the reverse strand, counting down.
AGGTCCACCACGGCCATGGTCAACATGTGGGCAATCACGCACGACCCCTCCGTTTGGTCCGAGCCCTTGCGGTTCATGCCCGAACGGTTCGTGCCGTCCATGGGTGGAGAGGACGTGGACGTACGCGGTGGCGATCTCAGGCTCGCGCCGTTTGGTGCCGGTCGGAGGGTGTGTCCCGGCAAGAATATGGGGCTCGTCACGGTGGGCATGTGGGTGGCGAAGCTGGTTGAGTGCTTCGAGTGGTTTGAGGACGTTGAAAACCACCACCCCGTTGACTTGAGCGAGGCGTTGAAGCTCTCTTGTGAGATGAAATACCCCTTGTGTGCCGTTGTTAGGGAAAGGGAAAGGACTGTCGTCGTTTTCTAGATAAAACTAAATATATATGATTTGATTTCTCTCTTTTGTTGCCATCCATATCCATGTAAGAACGAACTAGTTTGAACCTTAGTTTTCAGCTTATGTAGTAGGGTTAAGAACAAGTGTTTGTTGGCTGGCTCTCCCAAAGTTTTGGTTTATAGTTTTTATTGCATAGCTTTTGGTAGTAGTTTTAATAACATGGAATAGATGCATGTGGTCTGTTGTGTCTGCATACGATCATCTAATGATTCGGTTTTGATATTGTTTTGTCTTTGGACGTTACTTTAATTTGATCCTCTCCTCTCTCTATTCACTTACGAATGGCTTGAGCTTGATGTTACTACGACGACAACGAGCCGTTTTGATTCATTTGACTTTTAAGTCTCTTCCTATATTTTTTATTTAGACTTCCATTCCATTCCATGTGATTAATAAACATTTTTGGGTAACTAATAAAAACGTTTAGTTTTATCAATGCTTTTAATATATTGTACTTCTGTTTCTCGATAAAGATAGATATATCACTTCACGTTGTACATACTTTAATATGGCCATGGACTACTGAATGTATTTGCGTAGTGTTACTTTTTTTTTTCCCTCTTGAGAAAAAAAAAATCATTTTCTGACATTGGGAGGTCACAATAGTGATGCTACAATCCCTATCAAAGAGGACGTCCTATATTTGTGTACTCAATCACAGCGAGCTGTCCTTTCTTTTCCCATAAACTTTACAACCAGGAAAAAGAATACCAATATATATATATATATATATATATTTATCTATATTCTCCAATAAAACACACGTTATTATTAGAATATTATATTGATGTATTCGTCGTTAACTTATAATAAAGGCAGGCATTAATAATTAATACGATGGTGGATGGGCGGGGCGCAGTGAGCAATTGAATGCTAACTGTGTTTGGGCAAGTTGTGTATTTACTCACTCTTTGTGCATGCGATAATTTACTCCATATATATTTTGAAATATATTAATTAAATGTTTAATTAATGTTAAGGTCGGCTAGTCAGCAGATAGTGTTCATAAATCAAGAAAACATAACCACGTGAAAATAGCTCAGTACGTATGTATGATAATTTATTACAGAAACTGACAACCATAACCATCCTCGGTCTCACTTATTTTATTATTTTCTTAGTTTGTAATGTTTTTTTTTCCAAGTTACAAATGAAATGAACGATGATTAAACTAGCTAGGAGGAACATACATACAGCTAGCTAGTAAGTAGAAAAGGAAGCAGCGTTATCTTATGTACGTGTCCCAGTTTGTTTTTGTGTGCCCTCCTCCATATTTATTTATAGTATTACTACTGACTAAGCTTAGAAATATTATGCCGACATAAATATAAATACATACATGCAAGTTTTCTTACTAATTTAAAAGATAATCCTCGTAGTTGCTTTGTTCAAAAAATATAGAACACAGACATCATTATACAAACAGCACAGCTCTATTATATACTATTGAGTATGTATATTTTGGATAGGATTTGAGGGATGTGTGTAAGGAAAGATAAAATATTTTATTATAATTGGGTGGGAATATATACGTACGAATATTTCATTATACAAATATTTTATTATATACGTACGAATATATATATGTATAGAGGTCAAATGTATCAATGTTTTGTCTTCTTCTGACTAAAAGCTTTGAATTGATTTGATAGATTTTATTTTTCAGCCCAATGATATCCAAACCATATGTCTGATCCATCATCTTAAGGCCCATTATGTTTTGGAATATAAATATATTCTTAATTTCTGATTTACTTCCTCAAAAAATAATAATAAAATAATAATAATAATAATAATAATCTGATTTACAAAATCTGATGTGACCGACCGCACCGAAGGTTTTAGTCAAAGATCCAATCGAAGGTTCAACGAATTTCTCCATTTTCCAAGCCAACACAACAGTGATGTCGTCGACGACATCAACGTTGACGGCGACGCAGAGATACGCCGCGGGGGCACTGTTTGGGTTGGCTCTACGTCAGGCCCAAATCCACCAGACTCAGCCGCTCGGCTTTCCTCTCCAATACCAACACGACGATGAAGCTACGGAGCCTCCCCGGAGTAGTTCTTCATCTGACTCCGTCTCTGATGACCCTCAATTATGGGTCCACGAGTCGTCTGGCCTACTTCGCCCCGTGCTCAAGTAATCACCCACCCATCATCGCCGATCAGTGATCGTAGCTGATTCGCATTGATATCAATTTCTGTTTTTCGCGATAATAGGTATCTTGAGATCGATAGCAGAGCATGGAGTGGACTGGAGGAGACCACATCATATTCACCTGCCAATCATCATGTTGGAGCTGTTAGTTCTATTCTTTTTCTTCTACATTTTTGTCTTTCATGAATGTCCATTTAAAGGTCTTGGCAATTTCTCTCTTCTAAATCCTCTTTGTGAAATAGTAACGATTTCACGTTGTTTTGGGGTGCAATTTTATGCTTGCACTCTCCACATAAGTACTTCATATCTTTTTTGATCTATGAGAAGCTTAACCTGATAGTATGATCACTTCACCCCAGTTTTTAAGGCTACTTGCGGAGGAAACTGGTGATTTGTCTGATGCAGCTGCTGATCAGGAGCTTGCTTTAGCGAATAGCGTAGATGCTATGTCGTCCAGCATGGAACATACCGATCTTGATTACGAGTCTGAAAAGAAAAGGCTGCTCGAATATGAACATGCTTGTAGAGAAAAGTTTTCAACTCCCGACACGGTGTCACAATCAGAATCCATAGAGAATAAGGCAACAGATAACTCTGAGCAGAGTAGAAATAACGACGTGTCTATTCTCGAGGAAGCTCCAACAGAATTAATCAGTGAATCTGACGGAAAGCCAATTGAGGAGGTGATGATGCTTAGTTACCAAAGGAAAGTGATGGTTCTATACGAACTTCTTTCAGCTTGTCTGGCTAATAATATCCCCAAAGAAAACAAGAAATCCGCCAAGCAGAGAAAGGGTTATGATGCTAGACATCGCGTTGCATTGAGGTTGCTGGCTACTTGGTTCGATGTCAAGTGGATAAAAATGGTAGTTTTTCACTGTTTTTCTTTATGAGACGATAAGTCTGATGTGATTTTGGAATTTTTTCTGCACAATCAAAATGCACAGCAGATATGTGTGTGCGTGTGTGTATGTGTGTTTGTGTGTGCAGGAAGCAATCGAAACTCTAATTGCTGCTTCCGCAATGGCCATTGTCAAAGAGGAGGAAGCTAAAGAGGAGAACCAAACCCCAAAAAGCTCGTGGGCTAAGTGGAAACGTGGAGGGATTATTGGTGCTGCTGCATTAACTGGAGGAGCCCTGATGGCTGTTACCGGAGGTGTGTTTAAATATGTGTGCGTGTGTGTTGTTAGTGTCTGAGTGTATATATTATATTTGTAATTTATGCTTACCTGGTATTATTGCGAGCTTTGTATATTAATGTTTATGATATTAGGCTCCCAATATTGTAATCAGTGTTAATTGCCAATCATGATCTTGAACAGGTTTAGCTGCACCGGCAATCGCTGCTGGATTTAGTGCTTTAGCGCCTACATTAGGTGCTGTTATCCCTGTCATTGGAGCAAGTGGATTCGCTGCTGTTGCCACTGCCGCGGGGAGCGTAGCTGGTTCTGTAGCGGTTGCGGCTTCTTTCGGTGGTATGTGCTCTATACAATTTAGTATATTCGATCGTGAATCACATTTATTGATGAATCGACCTTCCACTGTTATTGTCAAATTTTACTTATAAATATTTTTTCATTTGTTTCAATCGACATGCAGCTGCAGGAGCGGGCCTTACAGGTAGCAAAATGGCTAGGAGAATTGGAGATGTTGATGAATTTGAGTTTAAAGCCATTGGGCAAAACCATAACCAAGGAGTGGGTATTTTCAGTTTACATAGTTTGGAATCCAGAATATATTTATAATACCGCTAGAACTTTGATCTTCTTATAGTCCCTTATCTTTTTATCAGCGGTTAGGGGTTGAAATCTCAATATCTGGGTTTGTTTTTGAAGAAGAAGACTTCATAAAGCCTTGGGAAATCCAACTTGATAACTTAGAGAGGTAGACCACTCTCTTACCTGAAAGTTATTTGATGAGTTTTCGTTGGGCTTTACAGGTTTGCAGAGATATTATTTTGTATTCCTATTCTTTGCAAAATAACGATAGTACGAATGCATTTGTAAATAACTTGCCAACGCTTCATCATATATATACCCATACGTTCATGTGAGTGAATATTAAATATAGATACTGTGGTTGTCCCAAGGCTTTCTGTAAGGTCTATTTGTCCTATAACTCGAAGCCATCTAATGTTATTTTAGGTATGCACTGCAGTGGGAGTCCAAGAACTTAATTGCTGTAAGCACTGCTATCCAAGACTGGCTTGCTTCAAGTAAAGGATTTCCTCCATGCATCTAATATATATCATTATTGAGCTATATTTACCCGAGATAGCTCTGTTATGGAAATATGTATATATGTAATATATACACACCATCTCTTGATGCAGGACTTGCCATGGAATTGATGAAGCGAGGTGCCATGATGACAGTTTTGAGCACGCTCTTGACTGCATTGGCTTGGCCAGCAACATTGCTTGCTCTCACCGATTTTATCGACAGTAACTGGACGGTTGCTGTTAACAGGTTTTTTTTTCTTAAACAATAAAAAGGGGGAAATTAAAATATTAGTTGTTAATGAAAATGGAGCTAAAATGTTTTTCTATTAAGATCCTATCATTTTTTACGTCGAAAAGAAAATATGATTTCAATGTCTATATTTGTCTTATAGATCGGATAAAGCAGGAAAGCTGCTTGCCGAAGTGCTACTCAACGGATTGCAAGGCCAGAGGTGTAAATTCATCACCTTAAAGAATCTTTTCATTGCATTATTATTAATCCCTTTTCGTAATGCATATACATGTGTTTGATTTGTGGCCTTTCATGAATCACTAGGCCAGTGACACTTGTTGGATTCTCCCTTGGAGCAAGGGTTATCTTCAGATGCCTTCAGATTCTTGCGGAAAATGAAAATGGTGGTGGTGAGCATTAACGATATCCCAACATTTTATTTCTTATTATTTATTTTACCAAGTGGTTAAATTTATGTTTTCTAACTAGTTAAGAGGTGTTTCTCTATTTGTTTTTATCTGCAGCTGGAATTGTGGAAAGAGTTGTTTTACTAGGAGCTCCTATAGCAATAAAAGACATGAACTGGGAAGCAACTCGAAAGGTTTTGCTACATCTTTTTTCTGCTGATTAAATTCATATAATACCACACCTCCACAAAAAGAAATTAAAGGCCAATTTCGTACCAACGTAAATGTACTGTGCAGGTAGTGGCTGGTAGATATGTGAACGCATATTCTACGAACGATTGGATTCTTGGAATCGCATTCCGTGCCAAGTAAACTTCTACTTACTTTACAATAGAAATGAACTTATACCACTGGATTCTTTATATGTTGTTTCATTTAATAATGATCGATCCTCTGTTTGTGGGTCTTGAGTAGCCTTCTCACACAAGGGTTGGCTGGGATTCAAGCTGTTGATGTGCCTGGGATAGAAAATGTAAACAACTCAATTCTTACCAATTGAAGATAAAAAAAAAAATGCCATCTTTTTTTGCATATGAACTAAGACGTGTAATTATAACAGGTTGATGTCACTGATATTGTGGAGGGTCACTCATCTTATCTATGGTGCAGCCAACACATCCTCCAAAGGCTCGAGCTTGATACATATTACCCTGTCTTCAACCAAAATCCTTTGTAAGTAAAGCACATATCCTCTTTCACACTAGTCTAGTGGGTTACATTACATTTACAATACAATACTTCGTTAAATTTTGTATATTATTATCACGTGTAAAAAAAGACAAATGTACTAAAATGCGTTGTATTTTTAAAAAAGAATTATTTATTATTAAATCAGATCTATCAACGGCTCAGCCCACTTATTATTAGAGATGTGATGTAAATAATATAAACAAAAATGCATAGTGCAGTGCATACAATTTATAATTATTAAACAAAAATCACAACCATTGATAGATATTTGCAAATAGTGTAATAAACATATGAGTACGATACACCGACGGGCTCATTTCTCACGCTAGGATTCTCTTCTTGGGCACCGCCACGAGTCTGTCGGCGCGTGGAGCAGTGAGCCCAAAGACGTCTCCCATGTCCATCTCACTCGCCTTCATCCCATTGGGAAGCTCCCACTCGAAGCAATGCAGCAGATTCCCAACCGCCAGCTCGAGCGCGTGGAGCCCCAACCCCATACCCGGACAAGACCTCCGGCCCGACCCGAACGGTAAGAACTCGAAGCAGCTCCCCTTGAAATCAGGAGGAGGAGCCGCCGCGTCGTCCCTCAGGAACCTCTCAGGGTCGAACCTGTCGGGATCCTTCCACGCGGTGGGGTCGCGCCCGATGGCCCACACGTTGATCATCACGCGCGAGCGGGCGGGGACGTGGTAGCCCGAAACGACGGCGTCTTGGGCGGTCTCGTGGAGGAGCAAGGGGATCGGCGGGTGGAGGCGGAGGGTCTCCTTGAGGCAGGCTTTGAGGTAGCTCAGCTTCTCAAAGTGTGCCTCCTCGATTTTTCTGTCTAGGCCCACCACGCTGCTCAGTTCTTCTTGGACCTTTCTGAGGTATTTTGGACTGTGAATGAGCTCGGCCATGGCCCACTCGATCGCCGACGCCACTGTCTCGGTCCCACCAAACATGACGTCCTGTTTATGTCATATATGACGTCATAATTACAATTTGATATTGATAATTAAAGCCTACGTTCTTCCACCATTTATTTATTTCAAAAAGAGTTGAGAAAATATGACTTAATGCAACGTCAGTGATCCCTCACCATCTTACCATACACTGTCGGGACTTCGTCGTGAGGTCCGACATTGATTGAATGGAAGTTATGGTGTGAGTTGTGACAAACTTGAAAAACAATATTTACCACAAATCGAAATTAATTTTCCACCCCACCACCACATTCACTACATGATCTAATATCGTAAAAGACAAATTTCTATTATAAAGATAATTATAAGCATGGCACATACATATGCATACATATATATATGAGACTGCAACTTTGCAAAGACGTGTAAACATTGGTAACACGAAAATTCACAATCACTCACACGACGCTATCTTGACCATTGATTAAAGATGTGGGTTTGTCTTTTATAGAATTAGATAAAATATGTTATCCTGCGGTTTCTTGAATGACAATACGAAGGATGATATTATTAAGTATAATCCAACGTGAAGCTTTCCTATTTACTTGTGTATAGTCAATCATCGAAAAAGATTATTATAGGGGTAGGGTTAGAGCTGTCATTTTGGCCCGAGGCCCGGCCCGGCCCGCCCTGCCAAAGGGGCGGGTTGGGCCTGCACTTTTAAGGCCCGCCAGTGAGCGGGCGGGCTAGCCCGCGGGCCGCCCCTAATATTAAAAAAAATATATTTATCTATATTTTAATAATAAAATAACATTACAAATATATTTATATATATTTTAATAATAAAATAACATTAAAAAAATTAATTTTTAAGGTTTTTAATAATAAATTAAGGAATAATTACTAAAAAATAAAAATTTTAATTAATTAATTAATAATAATAATAAAATTATATCTAAATTTTCACTTTGGGCGGGCCAGCCCGCCGGGCCCGCGGCCCGCCCCGCCAAATGGCGGGTTACTGGCCGGGCCGGGCCGCCGCCGGCCCGTTTTGACCCCTCTAGGTAGGGTTTATTGTACCGTACGTGTGTGTTAGGATGATAGGGTTTCTCTACAAATATTCAAGTAAAAAATTCCAATAGACGACGTAATTTAAAAAAAAAAAAAAATAAACAATATGGTTGCGTACCATAATGATAGCTTTGATGTTATCCCTCGTAAGCTTGACTGAGTTCTGCAGATCATCAGATTCATTATTATTCACCTTATTAGCTTCTTCATCGCTGTAGAAAGCCAGCAACTCATCCACCATATCACTATCATGAGCTTCACTACTAATCCCATCAATACCTTTCTTTTTCTCAATATGCTCATCGATGATACTATCAATGAATCCATCGAGTGAAGCCCTAGCCTTCACCAGCCTCGTGTTCAGCCCTTGAGGATCCAACCAACCCAAGAATGGGATAAAATCCGCTAAATTAAAAGCCCCAAAAAGCTTCGAAAATTCCTGCAAAATACTTATAAACTCGTCTTGGCCCTCGTGCGAGCTCGATCCAAACGCAGCCCTATAGATGATATTCCGTGTGAGGCCAAATACTAGCTCACCCACATTCACAGGGGAGCCTGCGTTTCGAGCCACGGTTCGAACCATCTCGTCTACCTCGTCCCGAACGGAGTCCCAAGACTCGGCTCTTCTTCGGCTAAATAGTTTCATGACACACAGTTTCCTCATCTGGCGCCAGAAGGGGCCGTAGTGAGCAAAGGCCATGTCGGCCCGATCATAGGTTAAGTAGCTTATGGCAATAGTTGCTGGCCTGTTAGAGAATATGTTGTCTTGGACTTGAAGGACTTGTCTTGCCATTTCGGGGCTCGAAACCGCCACCATGTGTAGGAATCCTATCCTTAGGTGGAATATTCCGCCGTAAATCTTCGATAACTTGGCTAGGCCGCGATGAGTCAGTTGATCCACGATGTTCATGTTGCCGATCAATGGCAGGCCCTTGGGGCCCGGCGGATAGGGTTTTCGACAACGAAAAGATGACCGCGATAGAACAAACAAGAATATGAGAGGGAGTACGAAGAGGATCAACAAGGGTTTTGATGCTAGCTCGTGGTATAACTGTGAGAGAGCTTGTTCTTCCATTTTTTTCTCTAACTTCTTTCTTTCTTTTTTTTTTTTTTAAATATATGCAACTTATTATCTTGTGGTGTTGCTAGGTTTTGTGATGAATGAAGTGGGGCTTATATAAGTGTTCGTATGCAGGAGGACGTACAAAGGATGGTTTACATTAATGGTTAAATAACGTACCAATCCTTCACTCTATTAAAAAAAAGAAAATATAATAATAATAATAATGATAAAAGAAATTCTATAATGTATGGTTTAGGAAATAAAGGGACAAGGGTTGTGACTTTCGATGACAGTTGATAAAATGAATTATTTTTGGAGGACAATAGTTAAGTTACTAGATGGTCATGATTTTGTGAAGCCCGTTAAAATGGAGGGTGAAGATTATAATGGATTATTTTAATATTATCACAATATAAATTAAATGTTTGATATTTCAATGTGAATTGAAGACCATAAGTGTAGTACACCACGAAGCTATTGACTTATAAGCAAATATATATCTATATAGTGGAGTGACCGATTCAAACACGTGACAGTATTTTCAACTTCGGTATACGATTTTCGTAAGTTTGTTCTATAATTTTCTTTCTTCTATATTTGGTGGGATATTTATATAAAATAAAAATTTAGTTCAATCGATGGAACAAATGAAAAAAATTCAATTTTAGTTGCGCGAGTTATGATGTGATAGTAAAGCTAACCATTTTCTTGTTCACCTACTCTCGTTTTATATCGTGATGTATCATCATGTAATAATTACGTAAGTTGTTTTAGATTGAAACTATGATAACTATTTAGGAAATGTAAATCGATAATGGAAATTTGATAGTTTTTACCCAAAAAAAATTATTTAATAGTTTTCGGTAAATAAATAAGGACTAATCCGATTATGAATTTGTTGCAAAAATTGAATTTTCCCCATTACAATGAAGAAAGAATAATAGACCTTGTAACCTCAATATTATAAATGTGATTTTAAATAAGGTATTACTTGAATGACTTAAATATACATCATTGTGTGTTAAAAAGAGAGTAATTGCAATCTTCATCATTATTTGAAATTATTTATTTGAGTTCCCAACTATTCGGACTTTCGTTACAATTGGCGGAATTGAAACTCCACCTATTAAAAATATCTTTTGATGGGGTGGGTAATCCTCCATCATTGGCCCCCCCCATATATAATATCTGTGTTGAATTTGAGTTATTAATCTATTTTGTTTTTATCTCGATGATCATTATGAAATCAATGATTCAATTAGTCCATCGTATAAGTTTGTTGATGCAAACAAAAATAAAATATATTGGAGATATGAAAGAGTAGGTTGTCGACCTGCTAGTCTGCTGAAGTTTTGTTTAGCAATATATTGGATTGGACGACTTCATAAAAATAACAATATATTATATTAATAAATTAGGAAACAGTCCAAAAGAGGAATTGATCTCGAAGCCCTTGAAAGAAAGGAAACATATCGTCTTTATATTGGATTTTTTTTTTCTTCTAAAAAACGATAGAATAGTTGAATGATTCGTTGTCATAGTCTTCTGAAGAACATAAAATAGTAAAAGTGGCAATTTAACTATAATTCTATCATGTCCACTTTTTAAATGGCAATTATGTATTTGGGTAAGAATTTGGTGAAACATATGTAATAAAAAAGCCCATCCGTTCGTTGAATTTTCAATTATCAGGTGGACCGTCTTAATTAAAAGATTAGAGAATAGTTAGTTAGGTCTGCAACTCCATTATGACTATAACAATAACATAGTATAGGACATCCATCATGTAACAATACTAAATGCCTCCTATATCAGCTAAAACCACATACATACATACATACAGCTGAAACCAAAGCAAAGCCAAACCTAAGCACATAGGTTTAGCTATAATCTTGAAAGACCAAACTGAACTTATTCCAGCACTCTATTTTTCAAACAGACTTCCGAACTGTTCTCTCAAGTAACTTTGGTTGGTCTCAAACACGAAACTCATTCCCTTTATCTAAAAATGTGTATATATATATATATATATATAATTATTCAAGAATTTGCAAGGAGATGAGCTGGTTAAAGATCTTGATAATATGCAAAGAATATTACCTCTATCAGACAGCTGCAAGAAAGATGAACTAATTCTCCAGTACCCACTGCAATCCCATTCACGTAAATCGAACTCTTACCAAGATTTTTCAGAAGAAACGATCCATCTGCTTCCATCTTGATTTTCGCCTGACCACATATAATACTATTATGAAGGCACCAAATAGTTAGGAGTGTGGATTGGTTTGAAAAATTGTTTTTACGTAATTCGATCATATTTCCAAAAAGTAGCAAACTTTTCATGAAACATAATCAAACCTGTCGTCTAGATATCTTATTAGCTCTCCCTTCTTTCCTTAGATCAATGTCTACTTCAATTTCATCCGTTGATCTTCCAAGTAGGACCTGTAATTTGAAGGAGTTAGTGTAATAAAGTATGAACATGTGCATAAAAGTTTTACTAGAATGATGGGCAGAGGTTTCATTCAATGTCCTATGAAAGGCAGAAAAATTAGAATAACAACTTTAGGATGTTGTACCTCAGGCTTCCTGATGTAATATTTCATATTACGGCCATATAAGATGGCTAGGGCTCCTTTAGATGTCATGTCCCTTTGTAAACAGGAACGAGCACATTGTTCCAATCGTATGATTGCCCTCTTTGTCTCAGCGTATTGAAAGCTTGGAACTGAAACGTTGAGACGGATAAACAAATTGTAAGGAAATAGGAAATACAAGACGAGCAACTTCGATTCAAGCAAAATATATGAGCAAACTCTTATTATATAACTCAATTTAGCGTGTTATGATACAATACTAAGAGGACTCAAACTAATGCTTGTTGGGTTGTGTCCAGAATTATCATGTGACAATAAAGATCACTACGAGGACCTGCAGGATAAATCAAATGCAAGATTCATATTCGCAAATTCAATTATTTAACCCCACAAACTACCGTGCTTGGTAATTTGAAAGTCTCGATCGCACCCATCTAGATCCATTTCAAGAATCTGCAAGTAAATTTCTTGAAAAATCAAAATTCAGGGAAAATTTACATCTTCCAGTTAGAACACTCATGTTCCAAAGGTATCCATACCATATCTTCCACATCAGAAAAATATGGTACGTCATCATCAGCTATCGACTCGTCCTTATCTGATGCAGAGGAGTCAGCTTCTGATTCTGGAAGTCTAGACGAACTTGCTTCCACAGATTGTCTCAAACCAGATGCTGCAATTATGTCTTCTCCAACCTGTAACATGATTAAGACAGCGGTAACAAGGATTGTTTTTCAAATGAACAATTAAATGAAACCAGACAATACAATATAAAAACTACCTTCATTTTCTCCTTGTCCATCAAGCTATCGCTGGATAGTTTCGAACTTAAATATGACAATCTTCCTCTACTGGAGTCTGTGATGCATTTGCTGACAAACCTAGCATGAAGAGCCTGGTACTTGGCATCAAGCATTTCGATTTTGCTATCACGGCCAACAAATGGAGGTTGATATAAGTAGTCTTGTATGCCATGTAGTCCAAATTCGTGAAGTCCAACTTCATTTGGATGAAAATCAGGTGGGCCCATAGAAACTGATGTGTGAAGTTGAGCTGAAAAAGGGTCGTCCGAGGAAGAAGGATGGATAAGTAAGAATATATCATCATTGCATGGAATTTCAGTGTTTTCTGTATTCAACATGCAGCATATTTTCCCATCACTAAATTCAGCAGAACTGAGAGACGTAATGGGCTTTGAAGGCACGTCGAACTCGGGATGAAGATTTAATTGCTGATCATCATTAACAGAACTAGATGCCTCCGACACAACAGGATTTGTACTGGCCAACATAGTACTAACTTCCACAACATTCACAGTCTCAACTTCATCAATTTGCCGTGGACCAGCTCTAGGAGAGTCTTCGACAGAAATCGTTTTCCTTGCATCTTTCTCATCAACATCATCCAGGACAATATCATCATCATTCGAAAGGTTCAAAAGTGAATCTGGGTCTGCAAATTCACTGGCACAGACCACAGAACTATTTTCTTTACCCTCAACTTGGTCGGGAATTGCATCTACAGAAATCGTAGCTGTATCTTCCAAAATTATGTTAGCAGGTTCCGAGGCTACTGATCCCTCTTGCACTGCTCGCCAACGGCGCAATGGAGAATTATCCGAAGCATACATGACATGATTGTAAGAAGCAAAATCATCTTGATTTTGGGAGCTGAACGGGTTAATACTTTGACTAGGATTCTCGTCCACTTCCACTAATCTTTTTCCACCTTCTGCCAACCCGGAAGTGACATCGTCATTCATCTTGTCCTTAAACGAACTTGAGCACCCAACAGCATCTCCTATCGTGTCTGGAAAGGCATGGCGTAAAATATCTAAATCCTCTTCGCGCAATCTTAAGTGATCCGGCATATCATCTCCAGCCGTGAAAAATTCACAACGGAACTTTTTCCTCAAGGAATAATATTTTCTACGAATGCTCTCAGATTTTCGCTTTCTCGGAAACTTGTTCTCAACTCTATTCAACTTTGGTGCATGGTTAGTTCCGTAGTATTCAAGCTCAAACATGTCCTTAGCAGCCTTTTCTGCAAAATTAGGATCATATAGAAGAGATAACCAACGGTCACGCAGTTCCTGTAAGGTGAATCGGCGTGAAAACTGAACTGCACCTTTCGCAAGAGCCTCTAAAGATGCACCAGCCTGAAAAATATGCAAACTGAATTTTTGAAATCAAACCTTTACTGAATTTTTCCTCAACAGTTTTTTTTTTTTTTTTTTTTATCAGAGCGCCAAAAATCAATGATCAAATAGAACAGAATAAAAAAAAAAAGGGAAATTTGAACCACAATCATTCGCAGCTACAAATACTATTACATTATTACCTCCAGAGAATTCTTCAACAAGAGGTCGTCTTCCGTTTTCCACTGAAATGGAACCTGAGAAGTCGTCGCCATGAACTATTAGGTTTCTCCTAAAGCCTAATTGAGCTCAAACCTAAAAGAGCAGCTGCAATCTTCTTGATTTTCTGAACAGTTGGTTTCTCAGCTGCAATCTTCTTGATTTTCTGAACAGTTGGTTTCTGATCGGAGAGAATTGTCATCGTACAACATAATATGCTTTCTCCCCCCCCTGAAATTATTAATTGGAGTGTGAGTGTGTGTGAGAGAGAGAGGCTAATTTATTATTTAATTAATTAATAATATATAATTGTTATAAAAATATTAATTGTGATTAATATTATATTAAGATTATTTTATTATAATTATACTTATATTAAGATTATAATGATAATATAGCTTATAATAATAAAGAGAGAGATTAAGTATTTCAATACTTGCTGTGATTTACAATGAACTCTAATCACCTATTTATACTACTAATAATTCACTATTACAACAAATCACATTAATTACAATTATACACCTCACACTAAAATACAAACTCTTCAATTAAACATCTCATCTTATCATCTTATCACATTATCATCATTTAATATAATACTTCCAAATCATCAATAATTTAACTAATATTATTATTTAAAACATCCACATTTAATTATTTCATAATACTCCCCTTGGATGTTTTCAAAGAATATGCCTCGTTAAAACCTTATTAGGAAAAACCCAATGGGATAAAAACCTAATGAAGGAAAAAGAGTACATGATTCTTTTAGATACGTTTTCGATTGTTGCCTCATTAAAAACCTTACTGGGAAAACCACATGGGAAAAACCTCAGTGAAGGGAAAAAGAGTGCAACGCGTATTTACTCCCCCTGATGATGACATCATTTAAGATCTCGAAGTTTTCGAACTCCAATTGGATATACCAATCTTTTGAAAATTATTGGGGGAAGTGCTTTCGTGAATAAATCTGCAAGATTTTCACTTGATCGCACTTGTTGTACATCAATATCACCATTTTTCTCTAAATCATGTGTAAAGAAAAAATTTGGTAAAATATGCTTTGTTCTATCTCCCTTAATATATCATTCCTTTAATTGGGCAATGCATGCAGCATTATCTTCATATAAAATCGTAGGAAGTAACTTTTTCGATACTAGCCCACTAGTTTGTTGTATATGCTCAATTATCGATCGCAACCAAACACATTCTTGGCTAGCTTCATGAATAGCTAAAATTTCCGCATGATAGAAGAAGTAGCCGTTAAACTTTGTTTAACTGACCGCCATGAAATAGCGGTTCCGCCATGTGTAAATAAATAGCCCGTTTGCGATCGAGCATTATGTGGGTCAGATAGAAAACCAGCATCTGCATACCCAATCAAATCTGTTTTTGATTCATTATAATAGAATAATCCCATATCAGTTGTTCCTTGAAGGTATCGAAAAATCCGCTTAATTCCATTCCAATGTCTACGAGTCGGTGACGAACTATATCTCGCCAATAGATTCACAGCGAACGCTATATCAGGTCGCGTATGACTCGTTAAATACATTAGGGCTCCAATAGCACTGAGATATGGTACTTCAGGACCAAGTAGTTCTTCATCGTTTTCGCAAGGTCTAAACGGATCTTTATTCACATCTAAAGATCGAACAATCATTGGAGTATCCAATGGATGATCTTTATCCATATAAAATCTTTTCAATACCTTTTTCGTATAAGTCTCTTGATGTACGAATATCCCATTCTTTAAATATTCAATTTGCAGTCCAAGACAAAATTTTATTTTACCGAGATCTTTCATTTCAAACTCTTTTTTCGAACAATTAACGGCTTTTGATAACTCTTCAGGAGTTCCAATTATGTTAATATCATCAACATAAACTGAAATGATGACAAATTCATTTTCAGATTTTTTTATAAATATGCACGGGCAAGTTTGATCATTTTTATACCCTTCTTTCGATAAATATTCACTTAGGCGATTATACCACATACGCCCAGATTGCTTTAATCCATAAAACGATTTATTTAGCTTGATTGAGTACTCATTTTGGGGCCCTGAATTTTCAGGTAACTGAAATCCCTCGGGAAGTTTCATATATATATCACTATCAAGTTATCCATATAAATAAGCGGTGACAACATCCATTAGACGCATATCGAGTCCTTCACGTACTGCCAGACTAATTAAATAACGAAAAGTAGTTGCATCCATCACAGGAGAATACGTCTCCTCATAATCAATACCAGGTCGTTGTGAAAAGCCTTGTGCAACAAGCCGTGCTTTGTATCTCACAATTTCACCGTTTTCATTTCTATTTCTAATGAAAACCCATTTATATCCAACCGGCTTTACATTTTCTGGTATGCGGGCTACATGTCCGAAAACTTTTCGTTTCTCAAGTGATTTTAATTCTGCCTCGATTGCATCTTTCCATTTTGGCCAATCATTTCTTTGTCTGCATTCTTTTACAGACTATGGTTCATGATCCTCATTCTCATTTATCTCATTTATTTCATGTAGCGCTACGTTCAATGAGAATTTATTGTCAACGTTGACTTTTTCTCGGTTCCATCTAATTCCATTTTGGGCATAATTTATTGAGATCTCTTCATTATCATTATTCTCAAAAATTTCAGGTACCTGATTTCCATTATCATAATCATTAATGCCCATTGACTCTTCTAGAGTCGATAAATCCTCGACTGGACCATTCTTATTATTTGCTCCTTTTCTTTTTCGAGGATTTTTATCTTTGGAACCCGATGGCCTACCACGTTTTAGTTGTGGCTTAGGCTCGATCATTATATGTTCTCCAGGAACATTAACTTTTGCAGGAGCGTTAACATCTGGTATATGTGACTTAATCACTCTTTTAAGGTCAGTAAAGCTATCTGGCAGTTGATTAGCTAATCATTGTAAATGAATTATCTTTTGAACTTCTAGTTCACATTCTTTCGTTCGAGGATCATAATAATTTAGCGATAATTCATTCCAACTAATACTCATTTCCAACTGTTTCTTTTCTCTCCCTAATGTCGGAAAATTCGATTCATCGAAATGACAATCGGCAAATCTAGCCGTAAATAAATCTCCAGTTAGAGGTTCTAAATATTTTATTATCGATGGAGATTCAAATCCGACATATATTCCCAACCTCCTTTGAGGTCCCATCTTAGTGCGTTGTGGTGGAGCAATTGGAACATATACCGCACATCCAAAAATTCTCAGATGGAAAATATTTGGTTCCTGACCATAAACCATTTGTATCGGGGAGATATCGTTATAACTTGTTGGCCTGATGCGGATTAGTGCCGCTGCATGTAATATAACATGTCCCCAACAAGATGAATGAAGTTTCGACTTCATTAATAATGGTCTTGCAATTAATTGCAGCCTTTTAATCAACGATTCTGCAAGACCGTTTTGCGTATGTACATGTGGCACGGGGTGCTCAACATCAATTCCAATAGACATGCAATATTCATTAAATACCTTGGAAGTAAATTCACCAGCATTATCAAGGCGTATTTTCTTTATTGGAAAGTCCGGAAAATGTGCTCTTAATTGAATCAACTGAGCAAGCAATCTCGCAAAAGCTACATTCCGTGTTGATAATAAACACACATGAGACCATCTAGTTGATGCATCAATCAATACCATGAAATATCTAAATGGTCCATACGATGGATGTATCGGTCCACAAATATCACCTTGTATACGCTCCAAAAATCTTATGGATTCATTCTTTATTTTACTGGTGATGGACGAATAATCAATTCCCTTTAGAGCAAGCAGCACATGATAATTCATTAGATTGAAGAATCTTCTGGTTCTTCATTAAATGTCCACTGAATTTTGAATTATTCTCCGCATCATAATTGAACCGGGATGGCCCAACCGGTCATGCCAAACAACAAATGTATTATCATTAGTAAACTTCTGGTTTACGATAGCATGCGATTCAATTGTTTTAACATACGTATAATATAATCCAGAGTCAAATGAATGTAATATTTCAACAACTCGTTTATCATTCGAAACCACTTTTGTAATGTGCAAATATTCAATATTTCTCTTTTCTGCAGTCTCAATGTGATATCCATTATGTCGAATAGCTTTAAAGCTCAATAAATTTCTTTGAGACTTAGGAGAATATAAGGCATTATCAATTATTAGTCTTGTCCCTCTGGGCATTATAACATTGGCTCTTTCGGAGCCCTCAATTATATTTGTGCTACCCGATATAGTGATAACACTTGTTTCTTTCATTTCAAGATGGGAGAAATATTTCTTATTTCTTAGAATCGTATTAGTCGTTGCACAATCTGCAAGACATAACTCCCCATTGCACATGCTTGTATCCATTGTATTGATAAATATATAATAACTAGAATTATTAAATAAATAAGCGTCAAAATAAAATTATATATATAAAGATAAAATAATAAATAAATAATGCTTAAATAAAATTTATAACGATACTTCAGTTTTCTTTATTTGGATTTTTAACAAAAACCAAAATATTCAAATGAGCATAGGATCTAGCACCAATTTTCTGAAATATCGTAATCTTGAGCAAAATTTAATTTCATCGACACTTCACTTTTAATTGCTCTTTATAAAGATCAACGGGATCTTTGGGTGCGAATAATAACCAGCGATAATATATAATAATCTTTATATTGCTCAATACATCTTTCTCAATCATATACTAGTTGTCCACTTCGGGGGAAATATTAATAATAACCACGGTAAATATAATGTTCACGACCACTTTTATTGTTTGCGCATACATTCACTTCAGGGAATGCAACATAATCATTTAGTCGGACTTATGTTTTTCATTCATCCATTATAATATTTTCTGATCATTTTCTCACGATATTTATTCGTATTATATCCGATGGACTGAACGTGGTGAATGCTTTATAAATATCGAAGTAATTGCGTAAATCACTAGCAAGTATAAAATCGAGAGTGATAAATCAAAGTTTGCCAAATTCAATATATTGATATCATAAAAATAAAATCATCATTAAAATATTAAAAGGAAAAATTATAATTAATCTTCTTTTATATCTTCTTTTGTAAAAGTTCTAATGAAAAACGATATTCACATCCAAATAACTGTCGACGTAATAATAATCATAAGTAATAGATCAAACATCGGACAAAGCGTCATCCTTCAAAATAAAATATATTTCAGTAATTATAATATTAAAGAAAAATTATAATTAATAATTATATTTTAAAAACATTGGTAAAAACATTATCCACATAGCAGTAAGGATCACCGTAAATAAAGTAAGCAACAGAAGATCCATCTTTGTATAAAACGACATGATTCTATAAGATGAATAAGAACATAATAATCAGATAACATATAAATCAATGATAAAATATATGTACAATTTCATAAAATGCGTTCTTTATTATTTCATAATTATTATCCAAGCTCGGGTAAGATTGTGGTAATAAAATTTGTCCATTGTCCAAAATCTGTTCGATCCAATAATAACTTCAAAATTGCTCAATAAATAAATTAATAATATGCCGCTACTGAGGTGGGGATAACCACAAGACCCGTGGGCTTTTAGTGTTGTGTACGTGAATATATAAAAAAATAAATAAATCGTAAATAAAAATTCCACACACCACCACGGGGTATGGAAATCTGGACCTCTCGTCACTTATAGTGAACGATATTCCGCGAAACCACTCGGGTATTGGCGTTTAGTTATAAAACTTTTAAAATATACTTTTATAATATATATTTTTAAATTAATCACAATTAATATATGATTAGTATAAATTAAATATTAAATTACCGTACCTCGACTAAACTCGTACGAGATCTTCGACGGAGGTTGATCTTGACGACGGAGAGCGGTCGTGCTGATAACGTGTTATAAAAATATTAATTGTGATTAATATTATATTAAGATTATTTTATTATAATTATACTTATATTAAGATTATAATGATAATATAGCTTATAATAATAATGAGAGAGAGATTAAGTATTTCAATACTTGGTGTTTTACAATGAACTCTAATCACCTATTTATACTACTAATAATTCACTATTACAACTAATCACATTAATTACAATTATACATCTCACACTAAAATACAAACTCTTCAATTAAACACCTCATCTTATCATCTTATCACATTATCATCATTTAATATAATACTTCCAAATCATCAATAATTTAACTAATATTATTATTTAAAACATCCACATTTAATTATTTCATAATAATAATTTAAATATTAAAACACCGTATTTCTTTTTGTGTACCAATTATCATGTTTGTTAGAAAGACATTTTGGAACATTCCTTGTTTCTGCTATGCTGTTCACTAAGTAATATCTGCTATGCTACTGTTCACTAAGTAATATGTTCAAAAATTGATTAAAAATTGAAATTTAAATTATATTTAGGTAATAATCAAGAATCCCAAAATGGGATATTTTCTGAATAATTAAAAGAAAAAATATTTGAAAACCTAATCCATATATATTTATTTATAAAGAAATCATTTGACATTAAACGGACGACAGTAACAGTTCGATAAACCGACGACTTTCTAAAAGAAAATGTCATCAATGAGGTGAGAGTGAGACAGGCCAGCCAGCCAGTCTATATATCATATCAAAGGAGCTAAGACAGTTCTTACCATTGAGTTGAGAGAGAGTTATTAAACAGCAGGAAGATTTGAAGAGACTTTGACGATGGAGATATTGAATCGAGAGTTCAAGCAAAGTTTTCGAAGTGGGAAGACAAGAGACGTTGATTGGCGAAAAGCGCAGCTTCGAGCTGTTCTAAGGCTGGTGTCTGAAAACGAGTCCCAGATTTTCGAAGCCCTAGACCTAGATCTTGGGAAGCACCCAACTGAATCTTATCGTGATGAGGTCAAATTGAGTTTAATTTTCTTTTTGTTTATTTGTTTTACTTCTGGGTTTTGTGAAATTGGGGTTTATAACACGACGTCTTAATCCGTGTGCTCTTACCTTACAGATTGGGGTTGTGAAGAAATCGGCCAATAACGCTTTGCTTAACATTGATAAATGGATTGCTCCGAAGAAGGTACTGTAACTTGTTAAAGACGAAATCTGTCATTAGTTGACATATTACAAGAATCTCTTACAGCTGTTTTCAATCTCGAATCGGTTTTTTTTTTTTTTTTTTTGTTCCTCTGAGAAAAGCTTTCCTGCACATTCAAAAGACTGTAATTTCTTAGTATCTTGTACTAAAACTCTTGAGCCATGAAGATAAATTTCTTAGTATCTTGCACTAGGATTGACTAAAACATGTTGAACAAACGTAAAGCTCTTGGCTGTAATCTTCTCATCGCAGAGCAAGCTAGCTTTGTTTTTCTTTCCATCGAAAGCTGAGGTACTACCCGAGCCATTGGGCACTGTTCTTGTATTTGGATCCTGGAATTACCCGATAAGTAAGTCCCTTTCTGACATTTCTTTGAATAGCATTCCTTTATATTATCCATATCAACAAACTTCAGGATCCAAGTTAATAAGACAATTTTGAGTTTTTTTTTGCATGATTTTTCTCAGGTCTTACATTAGATCCTTTTATCGGAGCAATATCTGCTGGAAACACCGTGGTTATAAAGCCGTCTGAGCTTTCGCCCGCGTGTTCTTCATTTCTTTTTCGCACAGTTCCTCTTTATTTGGACCGCGAAGCCGTTCGAGTAGTTGAGGGTGGCACTGACGTTGCCGACCAATTATTAGAGCTGCAATGGGATAAAATATTCTTCACAGGTTTCGTCCCTCTTATATATATATTTATATATTTTTCACACGCTTAATTATATAGTCGGTTTCTTACGTATTTGATCAGGGAGTCCACGAGTGGGCCGCATAGTAATGTCAGCTGCAGCGAAGCATCTGACACCGGTGACCCTCGAGTTAGGTGGGAAGTGCCCTGCGATCGTCGACTCATTCTCTGATTCCGACTTTAAGGTTTCTATAAAAAACCATCGACTCGTAATAATATTAATTTATTTATCTGTACGAATTCGATTCAAAATGAAGAACTTGATTTTATTTTGGAAGGTGGTTGTGATGAGAATAGTTGGTGGGAAATGGGGACCTTGCGCTGGACAAGCATGCATTGGAGTGGATTACGTGTTAGTACAGCGTGACTTGGCGCCGGTTTTTGTAATAACAGACAATCCCAAAGAAATTTTAACTTATATACGTATATGATTCAAATTTCAATATCGAATAAAGTAAATAACTGTACTTTCAGATCGAGTCTCTCAAGAAATTCATCAAAAGATTCTACGGCGACAGCCTCAAGAACTTGCAGAGCTACTGCAGGATAGTGAACGATCATCATTTTACAAGGGTATGCAAACTTCTCGAGGAGCCTGGAGTTTCAGATTCCATCGTCTACGGCGGCTCGTCTGATAAAGAGAACTTGTTAGTTTATCCCCGTTCTTACCTCATTAATCTTTGTAATCATCTTACATAGCATCCCTTTTTCTTTTTCTTTTTTTTCTTAAGGATAATCGAGCCCACGATTCTGCTTAACCCTCCTCTGGATGCTCAGATCATGACCGAAGAGATATTTGGGCCTTTGCTTCCGATCATCACGGTATCGATCATGAGAAAATTAATCTCTATGTCCATCAATCACATCTTTTAGATATGTCTCTATCTGTGTCTTTTCACAGGTAGAAAAGATTGAAGACAGCATCGATTTCATCAACGATAGACCAAAGCCTCTTGCTCTATACGCATTTACTCACAACGAAAACCTAAAGCAGAGAATTCTAAAAGAAACATCGTCTGGGAGCGTCACTTTCAACGACACCATGATTCAGGTTTGGCTCGGAACAAATGCAAAGATTAGAAAAGATTAAAAAAAAAAAAATCGACTTTACTCTTACATTTTCTTTATTCATCTAATTTTGCAGTTTATATGCGATACATTGCCTTTCGGAGGGGTCGGTCAGAGCGGGTTTGGTAGGTATCACGGAAAGTACTCTTTCGACACGTTCAGTCACGAGAAAGCCGTCCTCCACAGGAGTTTCTACTTCGAGCTCGCGCCGAGGTACCCTCCTTGGAATGATTTCAAGCTCGAGTTCATGAGGTTGGCTTACAGCTTCGATTACGTTGGCCTCTTGATGCTTTTGTCGGGCTTAAGGCGACCAAGATCCGCGACCCCGCGAGATCGTTCGAGCTAGAGATATGGTTACTTAACATACCGTATAACATTATACTAAATATCGGAATATTGAGCTGCTAACACTCAAACAAGATGCTTGCTTATAATCGTGGAGCAATTTTAGACTATGGTGTGGTGTAATAGAATATACCAATATTTGCACGTGGGATTTGACCAACTGAGTAGTAGGTAAGAAGCATTTGATGTATGAAACACAACTACCAACCAATTATGTCAAAGAAATACTACTACTACTACTACTACGTCTTTCGAGGTCAGATCTATCTATTGTTTTGTAATGCTGTTATGTAACACTACTTGGTTGAATGTTTTCAAGACTTGATCAAAACGTTTTGTGATAAATCGCTAGTTGCAAAATGGCGAACACTAACACGCTTTCGGGTTCTCTTCAGCTCCGTCAGTTTTCTCCACGATCTCTCCTCTGCACGCGCCTCCTCAATTCCTTCAAAGGTGATGATAGATACATAATTGGAAATGAATTATTATTATTATTATTGGGTTTTTTTTGGTCTTTTACTTTTATTTATTTTTGGTGATTTCGATTAGGAGGCGTGGATTTTGTGCCTAGAAAGGTAACGACTGTGAAGCTGAGGTGTATAAATACAAATACTAGTAGTGTGAGAATAGAGAGCAAAGGAGGAGAGGAGGAGGACCTCTTATCGGAAGAAATGTTTACTGAGCGGCGACGAATGCTGATCGCAGCTGTGTCTTGCGTGCTAATCATGGGAAGCTCGACTCGGAAAGCCCTAGCTTCGAATTCTCCGTCGGCGTTTGTGGAGAGCGCCATCTACTCTAACAAGATCGCTATTTTCTCCAAATCCTACTGTCCGTAAGTGATGATAGTTTCGTCTGAATCGTCTCGTTCTGGATGAAAATTTTTGCCTCAAATTCAAGATTTTTGTGCTTATTTATTCCGTTGCTTCATCGTTGTCTTCCCTTTTTTTTTTTTTGCTTGTTTGCTGATTTGTTGCGTTTTGGGAATTGATGAGTTGCACAAATCATGTATACAATGTTTGCGAGGTTAGGTATTCGATGCGAGCCAAGCGCATCTTCAGTGAGCTTGAGGAGCAACCTTATGTGGTTGAGCTTGATCTCCGAGGTGATACTTCACTAGACGCCTTTGAGAACTTGCAAATATTCTTATTAATTTCTGAAGCCAAACTCATGTCTCACTCGTGCTTCTTTACAACATGTAGATGATGGGCCTAAAATCCAGGATGTTATTCTGAATCAGTTTGGCCGTCGCACCGTGCCCCAAATCTTCGTGAATGGCAAGCATATCGGTGGCTGTGATGGTAGGATTCTGGATTTTGTGTTGTGTTACGCATTTGATCTTAATTTTTTCAAGAATGCTCTCTTTATATCATCATCTACTTTGTTATTGAATAAATTTTTCATCTTGCCTTTAAACACCTTAGCTCTTGGGCGTTTGGTATTTCAGATTTGCAAGCTGCCGTCAAGAGTGGTGAACTTCAGAAACTTCTTGATAAAGCTTAAGGGCCTAATCCTTCTTTGGGCACTTCAAGACTTAACCTTTTTTTTTTTAAGTACCAATCTCATGAGAATTCTAGTCAGACTTTCTAAACGTGACAGTGTTGTGTGTGACTTGTAAGACAATTTGCTTAGCAATTCGTACATGGGTCTTCATCGTGAATTTGCTTCCGTCGACCATTGTCTTCTTTAGTATCACGACTAGAAGCTACAAAAGGCGCGGGCCTTGAAACCGAAATTGCTATTTGCTAGTGATCGAAAGTACAAAAATGAAGCAACTGTAACTTTCATAAAGTTATTATTACATGTGAAAAATAAGAAACACATTCCCTAAACCATCCATCATCTGCTAACAATTTGATCGGAAACCAAAACTACAAGGGCCTTCTTCACTCATCATCAAGCAGCTGGTATTTGCTAAAACGCAGGTGCATCAGTGAAGATCTCATGCTCTTCAACGACTGCATCAAAAACACAACTGAGTAGAGTAGAGAACGAACCGAGCGGTTGTTAGCGATTAGATCAGATCAAAGGTTTCTTGATAAAAATAGTATCCAAAACAGAGACATTATGCTCTAGGGATAAGGCACATCTGCCATTACTTAGGGATCATTCTGCTGTAAGATTATGATACGAAAAAGGTAAATGCTTTGTCAATGATTAGCTAATTCACGAAATCGGTATCAATAGACAAGACGATGTATTGAATAGGCTTGGGATGGAACAATAGGAAATGTCCAAGTATCAGACAGCATTCAACCAAGGATGTGCTCATCATAAGAATCAAAATGCCTAAGGTTTGTTCTACAACACTGAGCACGAAATGCCACGAAAAATCAATCAAAAGGAGAAATTCAAGAAGTTGTGAAGAACAACCAATCAACACAAACCTCACTCCATGACCACTTTTGCTCCGACGGCCTTTAACTTCTCGATCACCTTCTCCGCTTCATCCTTGGTCACGCCTTTCTTCAGCAAGGTCGGAGCTTTTTCGACCAAATCCTTGGCCTCCTTCAACCCCAAATCGGTGCACGCCCTCACTTCCTTGATGATCTTAATCTTCGCACCAGCGTCGAACCCACCTTCCAATTTCAGATCGAATGATGTTTTCTCTTCCTTCTTCTCTTCTCCTTTCGAAGCACCAGCGCCGGCCTTCCCCCTGGCCATGCCGGGCGAGAAGCTCATGCCGGGCATCATGACGGTCATCACTGGCATTTCTTCGATTCCCATTTTATGTCTGAGGACTTCAGTTAGATCTGAGATTTCGTACAGCGTGAGCTTGGAAAGCTCGTCCACGATTTCTGACACACGCGGAGTTGGAGCGGTGGATTTGGTGGGTTCCTGAGGCGATGTCGAGGCGCATCGGAAGAAATTAGGGTTCTTGTGGGTGCGGGTTAGGGCCCGTGAGATCAGGCGATTGCAGTGAGCTCGCATTGTGGATGGTTACTATGCTTTGATTCAATTGATTTCAATCAGCAGCAACCAATCAATTCGTAGGAGAAGATTCAAGGAAGACGATGAGAGGAGGATGATATGACAGTGTGATGGATATGGATACTACTAAGTTAGACGAAATGTTGACTCAAATGTTGTACCAATTTTTGGGATCAGAAAACTTTGCACAGCGAAAACTTAGTAAAAAGGTTAGACACGGGGTTTCAAAACTTGTCGCAGGTCCAATAACCTGCTACGCGCCTTCAGGGCAAAATATTACTATAAAAGTGATTTACAAAAACAATCCGTAATTATCAAACGACAATAAACTAAGTCGTCACACGATCATAAACCTAGTTGTCACACAACTATAAACTCAGCCTAGACAAGAGTGGAAACACTCCAAAACTTCACACCAAAACTCACGTACAGAACGTTAATTCTATACTCTAGTGTAAAGGGTAAACTCTAGACAAACCGGCTGAAAACAAACGTGAAGAGAAACGTCTTTGAATAAGCTCTTGATCCTTGAGATTATCATTGCAATGCTCCGTGATCTTTTCTTCTTCTCCTCTCGGTTTTCAGTAAATGAGACGTAAGCTTGGAGGTTCCAATATATTGCCTTGAAACTGTCCTCCAACCTTACACTTGTATAACCGCTCCACTACTCTAATGTGAAGTAGTGGGTTGGTAGTTACTTCTTCACTTAGCCAACTTCTTCTTCCAAGCTTGGCTCCAACCTCCGTTACTTCTAGAATATTTTCTGCACGAAACATAAATAAAAACCATAATAATATGTCAACGGTTTTAGGGTAAGAAAGTCAAATCCCGGGGCAGATAAACCGAGTCAACAGATGTTGACTCCACAGTTGACTCAACATCGTCAACCAAAACTCTAACAATCTCCCCCTATTTGGCTTTCTTCCCAAAACCTGTGCAGTAAATATTCGACATAACTCCCCCTGAAATTATCAACACATATAAGAGCACCAGGGAGTAATAAACCAGCATTCGTAATGAGGAAATAATAAACAAGTATCGGTAGCATCATCATATTAGTACAGACCGATTAAGTCCAAAAACAGAATAACAAAAACAAGTAATTCCAGCACGCGCACTCCAAGCTTCAGTCAGCATCCTCATCTTCTGCACCTTCTCCCCCTTTTTGGGAAGAAAGAAATTGACGAAGGCTTTCTCTCTCAGTAGTAAGCGAAGCGATCGTGTTATCCAGATATCTGATGTGATGTTCCAAGATAGTCCACTGTGTTGACCCAACATTAAACTCCACATTAGCTTCATCGATCCAGGGTAGGTCAATCACCTTGTCGATTCCAGAGATATGAGTTGCAGCCACGACAAACGGGATCTTCATGTGTACAACGTTATCACCCTCCGACGGCTTGAACCCTCCTCGGACCAGCAGGGACCAGATGATCGAAGGAAAAGGAAGAATCCATTTTCCAACTCTCTCGGCCTGATAAGCTATCTGGTTGAGAATGAAGTTTCCCCAGTTGATTGGAAGATTCTTGCCTAAAGCATAGAGGAGCTGAGCCATGGGTTCAGCGACCCTACTATCATTGGATGTAGGAAGCCAATTGAAGATGTCCACTTTGAACAACCCTGAGTAGAGGGACGTGAGGTATGTAGCACTAAAATTATTTGCCCACTTAATAATTCTACCCCCAGTAATGAACATAACCGCCTCATCAATATCATTCTCAACAAAATCATCAACCTCAGGGGTTTCTAACAGCTCATTAATAAGATGGGAAGTAAACTCATAAAGCTTATCTCGCAAATAAACTTTCTCAAACTTCCTAGATGTTGGCTCATTCAAATGCGGGGAAAGGTTAGCATATACCTCACGGACCACTCGTTCGGAGTAAGTCCCTAAACACCTCACGGCCTCCCCCAAGTGCCTCGACTCTAGGAACTGAAGAACGCCATACTTTCTGAAACTGGGGAGGTCGGCAATCCTCTCTACACGAACGGCTCTGTCCTGGAGTGAGGACCACAACTCGGCATGCTTGGGTGAGTAGAACTTACCAGGAGAATGTGAAATCTCCCAGACTGACCCAGCATCCATCTCAACATCAGAATTCTCAGAACGCTGTTCTGAAGTTGAATCAGCTATTGCCTTCTTCGAGGGACGCGAGTCATCATCCACTACCCGTTTTCCTTTTCTCTTCTTCAACACATTGAACATGTGGCCCAACGTTGTAGACAAGGGAAACTCGTCTTCATCAGAGGTGTTCTTCTCACCGTCCGAGGCCACCACCTCTACCTCAGTGTCCGAGCTCGATGAAACTCCCCCTGGAGCAGTGAAATCTTCATCGGAGCTGTCGTCAAACTCCGAGCTTTCGCTTTCAGTTGAGGGAGAGCCCATGGTTGCTTGGGATGGTGTTGGTTCAACATCTCCTGCTTGCTCCTCAACCACTGGCTCTTCATTCTGAGTAGGTGCAACGTTCACAGGAGCTTCATCGCGGCGAGGTGAATGTACTTCAATCGGGATCGGGGCGCCGTACACCACCATTGCGAGCGACATCGGAGACGGAATAGGTGAGCTCGATGTTGCTCCAGCATTCTGAGACTTAGAATCGGGTGAGTTTGCCATGGAGAGTAAAAGAGATGATAGAGAAAAGCTTGAACTCGAAAGAGGGAAAAACAGAGAGAGGCACAAAATGCAGCGATTCAGAACCCTAATTTAGCGAGTGATGAACAGTTAAAGGAGAGAGAGAGAGGAATTTAAAGGATAGAAGTTATTTTCTTTCATAATGCCCACTAAGAACGTGCATACTAAGTGTATGAACAGCAGTTACTAAGTAGACATGGGTAGAACCAGAGAAAGCAAGTTGAAAACAGAGATACTAACCGTTCAGAGACTTGATGAACACTCGAGCCAAGTGGAATAATCGTTCATCCATGAACACTAACTGAGTGAGTCTAGACACAACTTGACAACTAATAGACACAAAAGTAACACTGACATATGCAGACAAAACGTAACATATAGCACAATCAAACAGGTTAGTCACAAATGTTGTCCAACATTTGACCCAACATTCTCAAAGAACTATTCCCTTCATTTTCTGTTCGAACACCCTAGACTCACATTTCTTCATTTTCTGCTCTTTACTCACCTTTATTTGCGGTGCACTGCTACTTTCTGATTGCTTTTCCATCAAGATTCAAGAGTTTTTTTTTTTTTTTCAAAGAGTACATCGTCACCGCGAATGTCGTGTACCTATGAAAGTTTTTCAGCTTTTCTCGAACCTGTATCTTGAAAAAGATCATGAGCAATCGTGTGCAAGAGAATCAAGTCATTTCAGAAACTGGCCTAGGTGAGTCAAATCATTTCAGGAAATTTATCATAGAGCATGTCAAGGCAAATATCAAACGAGTAACAACCTTATTTGACAAATGCGACACATATGTTGATCCAAATACTGGACCAACATTACTAACACTGATACAGACCTAAGGACTTTTTAAGGCCCGAAAACCTCTCCGAGTCCAATGCTTTAGTGAATATGTCTGCTAACTGGTTCTTAGTATCTATATGCTCTATTTTCACTAACTCTTTTTCAACCATGCCTCTCAGAAAATGATGCCTTATGTCTATATGCTTCGTCCTAGAATGTTGCACTGGATTTTTTGAGATGCTTATAGCACTCAAATTATCACAGTACATAAGAACAGTATCACACTCTAGAGCATAGTCACACAACATACTCTTAAGCCATAGGAGTTGAGAACAGCAGATATCTGCTGCTACATACTCGGACTCGGCTGTAGACAAAGAGACACAGTTCTGCTTTTTGCTATACCAAGACACCAAGTTATTGCCTAGGAAGAAGCAGCAACCACTCGTGCTCTTACGGTCATCTTCGTCACCTGCCCAATCTGCATCGCTGAATCCAACGAGACTTGTATTAGTATCTTTTGAAAACAACAAACCATGATTACTCGAACCACTAACATACCTCAGAATCCTTTTAACAGCATTCAAATGTGAGATCTTAGGCTCAGACTGATAACGTGCACAAACACATACACTATACATTATATCTGGTCTACTAGCAGTAAGATATAAGAGACTACCAATAATAGACCGATACAATGTTGGATCAACATTTTCTCCAACATTGTCCTTTGTTACCTTCTGTGATGATCCCATCGGTGTCTTCATAATTTTGGCATTCTGTAACCCAAATTTATTAACAACATTTTTAGCATACTTTTCTTGGGAAATAAAAATACCTTCTCTGGATTGCTTTACCTGTAGACCTAGGAAAAATGTT
The DNA here is from genome assembly GCA_028392965.1 of Lindernia subracemosa. Taxonomy (NCBI): domain Eukaryota; kingdom Viridiplantae; phylum Streptophyta; class Magnoliopsida; order Lamiales; family Linderniaceae; genus Vandellia; species Vandellia subracemosa. Next base: position 100,654 of record JAQPCC010000167.1, on the reverse strand, counting down.
AGCTCGCCGATTATACTCATTTCAAATGTTGAATTCATAGCATGTACAAACTCATTAGTCATAGATATCGAAGACGATCCAAATACTATGTCATCAACATAAATCTGAGAAATCAAAATATCAGTACCAATTCTTTTCACAAAGAGAGTCCTATCGGCTTCGCCCCTAACAAATCCAAAGTCTAATAGAAATGAAGTTAACCTACCATACAATGCTCTAGGAGCTTGCTTAAGGCCGTAAAGCGCTTTTTGCAATTTGAAAACATAATCAGTATGATAAGGATCTTCAAATCCTTTAGGTTGCTCAACATAAATATCTTTATCAATAAAGCCATTCAAGAAAGCACCCTTTACATCCATCTGACGTAAGGTAATGTTGAGCCAACATGCTATTGCAAGTAGCAGCCTTATCGATTCTAACCTTGCTACAGGAGCAAAGGTCTCATCAAAGTCAATACCCTCGACTTGGGTATATCCTTGGGCTACTAAACGAGCTTTGTTTCTAATAACCGTACCATGTTCATCAGATTTGTTTTTGAAAATCCATTTTGTACCTATAACATTCACATTGGTAGGTCGCGGAACTAGTGTCCAAACATTATTTTTATCGAATTGTAACAGCTTAGCATTGATCCAAAAACTATCCTTGAGAGCTTCAAGGACATTTTTTGGTTCAATTTCAGAAATAAAGCAGTAAAACCTAACCTCATTGTACACCGAAGACATGCATAGATTATTGACCATCAACCTGTAGTCTCTTCGTGGTTTGTCTCTTGTCCTTCGTCCTTCATCCAGCCTTCCAATTATTTGATCAGTAGGATGATCTTTTTGAATTCTTAGTGTGGGGTCTCTCCGTACCTCCATATGTTCATCTCCTGAAGTCGACGTTCACCAGTTGATGTTGAATCCAATGTGGGTTCAACATTAGTAGTCTCAACATCCTCAGTTGGACCTGTTGTTGGAAAAATATCTGAAATAACAACTTGAGGGTTATCAGCATTCCTGTTAATATCATCAAAAACAATATTAACCGATTCCTGAACAGATCTCAATCTCAAGTTATATACACGATATGCTCGACTATTTGAAGAATATCCTAAGAAGATGCATTTATCACTCTTTGAATCGAATTTTGTCAAATATTCACGATCATTTAACATGTAACAAGTACAACCAAACACATGAAAATATTTGACAGTCGGTTTTGTACCCTTCAAAATCTCGTAGGTTGTTTTCTTAGTACCTTGGCGAAAATAGACTGGATTTGAAATATGACAAGCCGTGTTCAATGCCTCAGCCCAGAATCTTTTAGAAAGACTCTTAGATTGGAGCATGACTCGAGCCATTTCCTGAAGAGTTCTATTCTTCCTTTCGGCAACCCCATTTTGTTGAGGTGTCTTAGGAGAAGAAAACTCATGGATTATGCCTTTCTTTTCACATAAATCTTTGAAAAACTGATTTTCAAACTCTCTGCCATGATCAGACCTTATACGAAAAATGGGAGTACAAAAGTTATTTTTGATCATGACACAAAACGTTTTGAAAACATTAAACGTTTCAGATTTTTCCTTGAGAAAGAATATCCATGAAAACCTAGAGAAGTCATCAACTAAGACAAATGCATATCTTTTACAACCTAAACTTTCCACTTCCATAGGACCCATAAGATCCATATGTATAAGTTGAAAGCAATGAGCAGTTCTAAAATGTTGAACGATATACGGATCAACATTATGACTCACATGCTTCTGCTTACCTCTTAGACACTCTTCACACACAATCTTACCAGACTTCTTTAAATTGGGGATTCCTCTTATGGCCTCAACTGAATCAATTGTTCCAGCGTTCTGTAATTCGCATGACCTAGCTTTTTATGCCAAAGAACAATTTCTTCATCTGCTTTTGATAGTTGACATAGCTCTTTGTTCCCGTCCTTGTCATCAACTTGATAGCAATTATCGCTTGACCGTTTTCCTGCCATGACACAAAGTTTTTTGTCATTAAAAACTTCACAGCATTCTTTATTGAACCTTACCTCGAGTTCATCATCACATAATTGACTTATGCTAATTAGATTAGCTACAAGCCCTTCAACGTGTAGAACGTTTCTTAAGGCAGGAAAACCAGGAACGTTAAGCTTGCCACGTCCAAGAATTTTGCCCTTAGCTCCACCACCAAACGTAACTGTGCCATTACTCAAAGGAGTATAATCTACAAGAAATTCTTTAGTACCAGTCATATGACATGAGCAACCACTGTCAAAGTACCAAGAACCTGTGACATTAGCTTTTAACGAAGTATACACAACATTACATTGGTGAGAAGACTCGTTAATGTTGGACTGAATGTTGAAAGAAATTTTAGTCAACATTAACTTTTTGGACATTTCAAGTTTAAAATCAGTGCAGAAAGGTTTAATATGTCCAGGTTTATGACAATAATGACATTGAAACTTTCTACCTCTGGACTTACCAGCAGAATGACATGAATTTCTATCACTATTTTGCTCTGGTTTAAAACCTAAACCAAACTTAATATGATTACCGATAGAGAGTACATCATCCAGAGTTTGTTTTCCTTTGTTGAACTTTGAAAAGATGTCATCAGCTTTGTTCACTTGCTTTTGCAGGTTGTCTAGTTCCATGTCCTTCCGAGTCAGAAGCACCTCCATCCTGCTCAGTCCATTACGCAAGGCTTCAATCACCTTTTCATTGTTCTCCTTTTCCTCAATCAGGCATTGAATGGTTTCCTTCAGCTTAGCATTTGTCTTCTTTTCTTTTGATCATTCAACACGCAGAAGTCGGTAAGTATCTTTAATATTTTCATTTTCCTTGTCAAGCTCTTCTTGTTCCTTTCCTGTATCCTCAAAAATCACAGACCCTTCAAAAGTATTTGAATCATCATAATCAAAATAAATACATTGTTCAGATGTTGAAACCAAAGTTGGATCAACATCTGCTACCGCAGTAAGTCCGATATGATGTTCTTCATCTTCAAGCTCAGAAACGATTGGATTCCGTACGTTCTTCCATTGTGCGACTTGGGCTGTATTCTGTTCTGGTACGTCATCTTCATCATCAGAAAGGCTAACCCAGTAAGTTTTTCCGTACTTACGAAGTGTATTTGCACATTCATTTGCAAAATGTCCCCATCCCTTACACGCATGACATTGGACAGAGTCCAAATCACGCTTCGCCTTCTCTGCAGAATTTCTTCTGTTGATAGAACGATTAGTAGCAGAAGAAGACTCATTAGTATTGAGAACATTTTTAAATGTAGGACCCACATTCAACTCCTTTTTGTTTTTCAGAAACTTTCTAAATTTCCTAACAATCATAGCAAAATCCTCATTATCGTCTGACTCAACATCAGGTTCAACAACTAGAGGTTGAGTGACTAGAGCTATACTTTTTCCCTTAGATGAACTTTTCTGAACTTCGAGATTAATCTCATAGTTCTTCATGATGTTCATCAAGGTATTAAAGTCCAGTGTGGCCAGATTGTGAGCTTCCTCGACAGCTGCCACTTTCACATTGAACTTTTCTGTCAAAGAACGAATAGCTTTAGAATTTAAGTTTTTGTTTGAAATAGGCTCTCCTAAGCTATGACACTCACTGGAAATGTTCAAAAGTTTTCCAAAGTACGAAGTTATGTCCTCATCATCACTCATACGAAGATTTTCAAATTGGCTATTTAAAAGTCTAAGCTTAGTATCTTTCACGCTAGCATCACCTTCACAGTACCTTTGCAACATGTCCCAAGCATTTTGTGCACTGTTACAGTTTTGGATGATCTTAAACTTGAAGATGTCAACAGACGAAAAAATCGCATTTAAAGCTTTTTCGTTAAAATCGGCGGCTGCTCTTTCAAGAGCAGACCACTCAGCAATTGGTCTGTCAAACACTTCTCCATCTGCATCAGGAGCAGTTTTAGGAGTAGTATAGCCATTAAGAACAGCTTCCCATGCACGTGAAGAGTGGAAACAGAGCCTCACAGATTACGGATCGTTTGACAACTTAGTAGTATCCATATCCACCACACTGTCAAGTGGTATCAGAGCCTCCGCTTGATATACTAAGCGCTGGATCTTGGTATTATGGATACGTTAAGCTTAAACTATTTTGGAAAAGTTCCTGTTTTGGATGGATCCAATTATGCTTATTGGAAAATCCGTATGCGGCAATGCATTAAGTCAATCGACTCACGTGCATGGGAAGCTGTTCTTAATGGATCGTTTTTAAATCACTTTTGACAATGATTTACAAGTGTTTTAGAAGTGATCAGGAGCAGTGCATCTCATGTTCTATAAAAGTGATTTACAAAAACAATCCGTAATTGTCAAACGACAATAAACCTAAGTCGTCACACGGCCATAAACCTAGTTGTCACACAACTATAAACTCAGCCTAGACAAGAGTGGAAACACTCCAAAACTTCACACCAAGACTCACGCACAGAACATTAATTCTATACTCTAGTGTAAAGGGTAAACTCTAGGCAAACTGACTGAAAACAAACGTGAAGAGAAACGTCTTTGAATAAGCTCTTGATCCTTGAGATTATCATTGCAATGCTCCGTGATCTTTTCTTCTTCTCCTCTCGGTTTTCAGTAAATGAGACGTAAGCTTGGAGGTTCCAATATATTGCCTTGAAACTGTCCTCCAACCTTACACTTGTATAACTGCTCCACTACTCTAATGTGAAGTAGTGGGTTGGTAGTTACTTCTTCACTTAGCCAACTTCTTCTTCCAAGCTTGGCTCCAACCTCCGTTACTTCTAGAATATTTTCTGCACGAAACATAAATAAAAACCATAATAATATGTCAACGATTTTAGGGTAAGAAAGTCAAATCCCGGGCAGATAAACCAAGTCAACAGATGTTGACTCCACAGTTGACTTAACATCGTCAACCAAAACTCTAACATGATAGTTCAGTTTTACTAGCAGACTCAGAAGGGTTTAAGCCTAGTCGGATCTTCTTGGGTTGGGTTGCCGAATAAAACCCTGACCCGAAAGTCAGCTTGCCTTTACGCCTCGTTTGGCAGAGGGTGAGAATATTCTGCAGCTAATATTACTTAAAATAGTTTTTATACGTAAAAAGGTTATTTTGTCAGAATTATTTCTTGAATTTCCCAAATTTAGCACTTTTTTCTTTCAGGTGAGGTTGAGAAATTAAATATATCGAATCATTACAATATTTTGATCCAAACGATGCCTTAAACGACAGCATACGATGTAGAAAGAATATGATCCGAGATGATAACAGAGCAGACAAGACATGAACGCAGTAGGATTTATAATAGCCTTCCTTCAATGGCTTACACATAATACAAACATCGATACGATGAAATTTTCCCTCTACAGATTGAGAGAAGAAAATACAAATAGATACACAACGAATACATCAACAACAGATAACCATCATGGTTATCAATGCTTCTTTTGTTCAAGAATTTATCTTTCTGCAGTTTCTTCTGATCTCTCCTCTAAAGCCAGTCAATGGAGATATGTTCCCCATCTTAACCATCGACTTGGCGAACTGCTCGAAGAAAAGCTCGTTATTACCAGCGTACGTCTTCACCAGTTCGAGTGACTGCTGATTCTTGGTCACAAGTACTTGGTCAGAACTCAGCAACCCCTTGCCGCTCAACAAGTTGTTGAAATAACTGTTGTCGAACTTCGTAGGAGAGACAAAGTCCAAGAAGAACAGATTCTGATCTCCTCCCGATCTCGGGCACCTCGCACGCAGCTGAGAAGCGTAGGATTGATCTAAGGTCGAATCGGGTCGAGAGGTTCCCATTTGATTGTACAGCCTTTGTCTGAAGCTGACACATCGAGCGTTTCCTATGCTGTGACTTCCTGCCCAAATTTTTAGCACGACATTGTCGTGATTCTCAGTCGTCGATCCTATGAGGCGATAAAAAAACGTTGCTTTGAGCTTTTATTATTACCAGATAAGGCCACCATATCGACCATGTCTAGGCCTTGTAGCTTGAACTTGGTGAGGATGGTGTTGAACGTACTGTTCGGTGCGGGAATGTTATTGTTCGAGCCCTTCAAGCTCGCCCCTCTCGAGTCTCTCCTCCCGAGCGGGACTAACCAGCTCGGTCCACCCGCCTTAATTTACGAAAAAAATTATAATATTAATTGAATTGGATATTCGGGCATTAAGATATCATTGATTTTTGGCCTTTCCATGCTTGATTCAAGACTTACAAGAACAGTGGAATCTCTTGCAGCAATAGCCATTATATCAGCGCAAGAAACTGTCTGTGGACACTCCCTTTCGAGGGCAGATTTGATCTCGTCGATCACTTCGAACCCACGGACCGAGTTACTATTAGGCTTTGATCCCTTCTCGCTTACTACGTTCGCGCCATTGTCCAACAGGATGGATGCATCACAGCCCTTCATATATATAAACATGCAAATCATCAGTAAGGCTTTGTTAACAATCTCTAGCTAGATATCGAAGCCAAAAGTCAACCTTGACGAAGCAATCGTGGAAATGAAGCCTGAGAAGCGAAGCAGCCATACGAGGTTCTCTTGCAACAGCCTTAGCGACTATAGACCTAACGATCTCTTGGGCTTTCGGACATGAGCGATCGTAGAACTGTGGATAAAGAAAGCCTCCATGGGTTTTAACGCAGAAGCAAAATGGTGCCGATGAGAGAAGAGAAGTTAAGATCACAAGTATGTTGATGGACTTGTTGCAATAAGCCATTGAGTATGTGTCCTTTTGAGGTGCTGGTTTCTGATGAGGTTTTGCATGATATTGTGTATTTATAGTGTTAAAAGAAATTGGATTTGGTGGGATTTGAGGAGTTGAAATTGTTGCTCTACTTTCTCCATTATTTAGAAAGACGACACATTTATTTGGTACCTCTAATATATATATATATCGAATGTAAAATTCTCAGGCAAAGGGATGAAGCAGGACAACTACTACTTCCCTTTTGATGTTTGTCAAAGATTCCATCAACAAGCGATTAGTGTAGCCCGTTGATTGAGTTCGAAAATAGTCAAACTTGCATGCTGTATTAGATTTTGTGGTAATTAAAAATGATCGTGAGGAAGTCATCAAAAAGTGGCTGTAGTTTAGTGGTTAGAATTCCACGTTGTGGCCGTTGCAGCCACATTTTTATTTTTCTTTTTTACACATATAATTAGTTTAGTTACCTTTCTTTCCTCTCTTAATCAGCCTTACTTAAATAATAATGGGATCAATGTATTTAAAATATCTGTCGTTCTTTACTCAATTATGAGTGTGCCATTGTTTTAAGTTATTATCATCGATGTTAATACTAGTAGAGAAAAAAAAAACAGAGTACATGATAACATACCATTTATGTCTAAATATGAAAAGGGGGTAGTATTTCCTGTCTAAAAGAACACGAACCTTGGTCTGGTAAAATAATCATCATAACCAACCATGGACATGGATCATAGCATCAAGTTCCTCGACGGTGAGTTGTTCTTCTCTCAAAGTAATCAACTTCAAAACGTCGTAGATGTCCCCGCACTGTGGATGAGCTTTGTCGCCTGCAACGAAAGCCGAGATGCGATTCTTGATCTTGATCCACGACCATCCCGGTTCTTTCACGACCCCTTTCGTCTTCATCATCTTCCTAATATCTGCTGCCTGTCTAAACTTGCCTCTCGAAGCATAGATATTCGCAAGGGTTATGTGCGCGCCAGCAGACTCAGGATCCACTACAAGCAGCTGCTCGGCTGCAATTTTCCCGCATTCCACATCACCCCGCTCTCTACTGGCACTGAGCAGGGTAGACCAGACAACATCGTCCTGCTCAAAGGGCATTGTGTTTATCATGTGTAAGGCATCTCGCAATCTTCCAGCCCGGCACAGCAGATCAATCATGCATCCGTAGTGTTGCTTTGTAGGGCTTATCTTATACGTATTAGTCATCGAATCAAAGTATCGAAAACCAAGGTCGACGAGCCCCGCGTGGCTGCAAGAACTTAGGACGCCTATAAATGTAACACCATCAGGTCTTAAGCCAACCCCGTGAAGCTTGTTGAATAGGCCTATAGCTTCTTGGCTGCATCCATGTTCAGCGTATCCATTTATCATTGCTGTCCATGATACTATGTCATCAACCTCTGATATTGCAAAGATAGTAGCAGCATCGCCTACATTTCCACATTTTGAATACATGTTTATCAGAGAACTCCGTATCATAGACGTCCAATCCAGACCAATGGTCAACGCGTAAGCATGGAGCTGTCTACCCTGATCGAGAATTGCCATAGTCCCACAAACACTTAGGACACTAGAAATAGCGTATTCAGTCGGCTTAGGCCCTTCTCTCCTCATCCGTGCTAGAATCTGGAAGGCCTCCTCTCCCCAGTCTCCTTGAGAGTAGCCTGCAATTAGGGTACTCCAAGAGATGATGTCTTTCTTGCTCAGTTCGTGAAAGATTATCGAAGCTGAATCGGGGTGTCCACATTTTGAATACATAGTCATGAGAGAGTTTGCCACAGATAATGAACGCCCAAGGCCAAGTTTCAGGACATGTGCATGCGATTGCTGACCCCAATCAAGGCTTGAAATGTTAGCGATTCCTGCGATTACAGCTGCGTAGGTGTATTCATTAGGACACACGCCTTGCTCTCTCATCTTCCGAAAGCATTCGATGCCCTGTTTGTCATGGCCTGTCTGGACATGTGTGGTTATCATGGATGTCCAAGAGACCACATCTGGGTTGCTCATGGTTTCGAAAAGACACAGACCAAATGCTTGTTTCCCACATTTGTTATACATGGTGGAGAGGCTATTGGCAACATAAGAGGTCGTGTCTACACCCTGCTTTATCGTTCTAGCGTGAATTTCCTTGCCATAACTCAGGCACTCCAAGTCGGCACATGCCTTCAACGCAATGGCATACGTGTAAGAATCATAATTGACACTATCCTTCCACATTTTGCCAAAAAACGAAAGTCCCGTCCAGTTCAGACCAGCGCGAACAAGGCCCGTGATAATGGCTGTCCAAGACACGACGTTTCTCAAAGGCATCTCATCAAAGATTCTGCAGGCCTCGCAAACTCTCCCAACCTTCATGTACATATCAAGGATCGCACTCCCGACAAAGACAGAGTTCACGAGCCCGGTTTTTATCGAGTATCCATGCAACAGTTCCCCCGAGTTTGCGTCCATATTTAGCCCACACGCCTTCAGAGCAAGGCTAAGCAGAAACGGGTCCGTTCGAACGCTCTGAGAAGCCCACATTTTGGAAAACAAGGACAATGCTTCAGATGGATCGGAGGCACTAACGTAACCCGACATCATAGTAGTCCATGAGACTTCATCTCTGTGAGGCAGTCCATCGAACAACTTCCGTGCGCTTATTAAATCCCCACATTTCGTCAGCTGCTTAAGCTTTGAGTTGACCTCGAACATGCTGACTTGAGAGGATTCATGTCGATCCCAAATCGTGCTATCCTTAAATTCTTCTTCCAAGGCTGTGGAATCGGTAGCATAATCAAGGAACGATTTTGCGTGTAGCTTTTTAACGCTTAGAGGCCTTAGTGATCGCAGCATGAATAGCGATTTCAGACCAAGTTCCTCGTAATTCATTTCTTTATAGCGTAGCCGTTAGTTTAGTTACACTGAGCCCAATGGGCTTTTACAGATAGTAAACTGCTATATTCATTCTATTGCATGGGCCCACTAAAAGCTTATCTAACAAGAAAAGAACAGTTACAGTTGAAGTGAAGCTTGGTTGAGCTGAGCTGAGGTGGGATAGAATTAGCCGTACGTCCGTCAAAGAACAGTCTTTCTTATCAAACCTACCATGGACCCTTTAAGGAATCTCTATCTTGTCTGTGTTAATATTGGATTTCGGTTATCATAAAGAACACATTATGTATCCACTCTGTTTTTCTTTACAGTGTTTTCCTTCCATGATTCGATCAATAATAGGGCATAAAATTATTCGAACATTCCATCTTAAAATTATTGTCATAAATAAGATAACAACGACAAGGACATTCATACGGAATACTGCAAGACTAGCAGAGAGATACATGGATGAATATATACATACATATATCCGCTATTCTATTTCACAGACAGCTGTGAAAACCAAACCGAGATAAATATATTTTCATTGAGGATTAATTAGAGAGAGAGAGAGATACACCACCACCACCACCATCACCACCACCACCCTCTTTGAAATATTCCAAATACCTCGAAAACTGGGGATTTGCAGTAGCCTTCTTCTTCCTTCTGTTGTCGAACAAACTCAAGAATGGATCCATTTTACCACATGTCTTCACTTTTTGTTCTGCCGCCGAGGCTGCAATGCTTTTGGCTCTAATCAACTTGTTGGGATCATTATCTTTCTCATCATCAGTCGTCGTCGTTTTAATCAACTGTTCGTATCCACGTCTTCTTCTACTACTACTGCTCAAAGCTCTACTAAACATGGCGGCTGCTTATGCTGCTGCTGATGATGATGATGGCCATAAACATTGGGGGTATAGATCTGACAATCAAACAGGGCTTGGCTTATTGAAGCAGATAGTAGGGAGTTGGTGAAAATTTGGTGGTTTAAGTCAATCTCTTCCACACACACCCATTGATTACGTCTTGGTTGGTTGGTTGGTAATAAAAAACTTGTGTTTGACAGGGATATCACATATTTCTCTCTCTCTCTCTCTCTCTCTCTCTATATATATATATATATATATTCTCTATATATTTATATAAATATATATATATATAAAAGACTGATTGTGAGAAGATTGATAAACAAATGCCATTCCTTGCCCATATCCTTAAAATGGTTGATTGGTTCGCTCTTATTTATAAAAGTTCATATGATTTATGATATGAACGTCCTTTACTATATTTCGATAAAGTATGCTCCCCTGTTTGTGATAAATACTCTTTTATTTGAAAAATAATGTAATTAGTGAGTTACACCGCCCCGAATTTTTATCAAACATGGAAATTATTAACAATAAATTCTATGACGGTTTGATAGATTATTGTCATAAAAAAAATATTATATCAGCTCTAATAAAAATCCAGAAAGAATCATACCCTTCCCCATCACCGCCTCATAATTTTGGGATATATATATATCTGGACGTTTTCACGATCATCAATGACCAACTGTAATATAATTGTAATTTAGTATGTAATAATTATAATTAAATTACAGCGGCTGGCTACTTTCCTTAATTCCCTCCATAAAGTCATTAATTACGAGAATATATATTTACAAAAACACCCCCGCAGCAAATCGATCCCTTCCAAACCCTAATCTCAGCTCAGCCCCCAAAACTCCAAACAAAACGCCTCCCGCTTTTTTCTCTATTTTCTCTGTTTATGCTTATTCCGAAACCAACTCTTCGTATCATCCTCTAAAAGATCTGTAAATCCGTTCGACTCACTTGAAATTTGTTCGCTCACCGTCTGAATCGGAGACGAAGGTTGTGAAACAACAAAAAAAAGGAAAAAAAAACGATTTCTTCGAGATTTGATATGGTGGTGAACGGCGCCGGTACGATGAAGAGGATGCTTAAGAGGCGCGTGACGGCTGATCTCGCCGATTTCCTAACGTTCGGCTGCGGTGACGACGTTCACGCGCCGTCGTCGCCGTTTAGGACCGCGGTGATGAGCTTCCTGTCGAACAACGCGCTCTTACCTCCTCCTTCCTCGCTCTTCCCTCACCTGCTTACGTGGCAGATCCTCTTCCGCGTCGGCGACGTTTTGGCGGACGACGGAGGTCCCGCCGTCGTGTGCCTCGACGTCGTCGAGGAGGACGTCGCCAGATCCAGATCGGTTTATTGCGACCAGTGTCGCGTAGTTGGTAAGCTAACACTACTGATAGATATTATTGTCATTATTATTATTATTTTTTCCTTTTTTTTGGCGGTCTTTTCAATGCTCCGTTTTGCGAGGTAAGTCGACCGTCTGGATTGGACACGTGGACGGACCCGATTTTAATTATATAATAAACATTTTTTATTAAGCCGATAAAAAGGTGAAAACCATACTTTAATGGGAAAAGTAAACTTGAAAAAAAAAAAAAAAAAAGTGGACAGGTGGATTTGTTTTATTGTGGACCCAATAATTTGACTGAACTACCCTTCACTTTAGTACATTGGTGATTGGTCTACAATGCGGAGGCTATTTGACTCTTTCGAATGCTAACGTTAACAAACTATTCTTTGTCATCATTTTGAACCTTTCTTACTGGTTTTGTTTTGTTTTTTTATTTCTTTTTATTTTTTTACTGCTTAATTCTTGTGTGGGCTTTTTTCTCTCTTCATTCATTTCTTTTAATTTATATATAAGCGCCAAAGTAAGTTTATAATTTGGGTCTTGACTTGAATTAGGGTGGAGTAACAATCCGGTCAGTGCGAAGCGATACCATTTCATAATCAAGGCAGATGGAAATTCCATTGCTGCTTACAGAAAATCTTGTTGTGGTTGTGGAGCGCCACTGCACATGCCTGATTCTAGGTATCAAATTATTATCCTAAGAGTATCTATCTATATATATATATTCGCAGTTTGGATGTGATCCTGGTTCTCTTTCTACCTCTGGACTGGGATTCGATGTCTTAATTTTGTTTCTTGTATAAAAATCTTTTTTTTTTTTTAACTTTACATAAAGCCAGTTATATTGGTTAGCTGCTCCAATGCTCCGTTCAATGAATTTTTTATTATTTACTTTTTTAATTCTATTTATGTTGACATTTCGTCCTTGCAGTGCAAAGAATTTATTTTTCCCTGAGATGCTCTCTATTTATTTATCTACAGGTGTAAGTCATGCGGTCATATAATGACTACAGAAGATGTCGAAGACTGGATGTATCAACAGTTGGAGAACACAACTCACCTTTTACATGGGGTAGTCCATGCAAATGGGTATGGCCATTTGCTTAGACTGAATGGTCGAGAAGGTGGATCAAAGCTTCTTTCGGGATCTAATATAATGAACTTCTGGGACAGGCTTTGCCAATTGCTGGGAGTAAGGTTTGACCCTGATTTCTTACAAGTAGCCTTTAATGCTCCTATTTTCGATCATGCTTTTGTTCGTAATATCACAATCTTTGTGTATTAACTTTTCCTTGTGCACTCAGGAAAGTCAGCGTGATGGATGTTTCGAAGAAACTCAGCATGAATCTCCGCCTGCTTCATGCAATAGTCAAAGGTCATTCATGGTATGGATATTGGGGCTATCAGTTTGGTACTGGAAGTTTCTGTCTGACCTTCGATGACTACAAATTAGCCTTGCAACGCCTCTCGGAGTTTCCATTATCCTTGTTTCTCCAATCCCAAGTGAGGAAGCCCAGAACACGTCTTGAGGAGTTAGTATTGTTTTACCAGTCCTTATCAGAGAGAGAACTTGTACATATTCGAGATCTATTCTCTTTCTTGATGAGTCTTATTCAAGACAGCCGCCATTCTCGTCATAGCATAGACATCTCTCCTCGTAAGAAACGCAAGACGTCGGAGTTCGAAACCTTGTGCTTGTGGACTGCAGACGACATCGGTCGCGTAGAAAGTGCCATGTTCAAGGTCTTGCGCGCTGTCAGGGGGTCCGCCTGGGTGAGCTGGCGTGCTCTTAGAGGCGCCGTATGCAGAGCTGGCTCTCCAGATCTTTTAGATTACTGCCTTAAAGTGCTTAAAGGCAAAGAGGCTGCTCCAGGCATGGTCGTGTGCACCCGTTGCACTTCTGATTCCAGTGCAATGGAGTACAGGTTGGTATTAGTTTTTTTTATCTCTTGAGCTCAGTCATCGCATCAATAGCGTCTACACTGAATGCAACTAATGTGAATTTATCCATCTCTCCCTTCAGACTCGAACCAGGAAGCGAATCCACTAACGTTGTGACTACCCCGCGAAAACCAAGTTGCCCATCCGAAGAACGTCTTTGGCAGGACCTGAAGTACTTTTATGAGTGTATTCTTAACCCTGACTCATCAGTAAATCATCTTCCGACGACATCGAGATACCAAGCAGTTGGTTCAGCTATTACCATCCTAGACTGCAAACAGTTTATGAAAGACTACCATCCCGAAAGTTCTCTAGCGTTATCCAAGGAAAAGGCGGTACATCTCTTGTGCGAGATCAGCCTAACCGAGCCATACGAGGAGCAAGACATGCCCAAATCCCCACCGGAGCTAATTGTGCTCCCTCAGGACGCCACCATTGCCGACCTCAAGATTGAAGCTATGAAAGCTTTCCAAAGCACCTACCTGATGTTCAGAAGGTTCCATGCCGATGAGCTGGTGGGCTACAGTGGTGTGGATGAGGCCACACAGCTGAAGCTCCTCCTGGGTTCGACTGAGTCTGTCCATATCAAGGGACGGACCGTGGGTAAGAACAGTGGGTCCGGCCGTTTCAGGATGGAGCGGGGGCTTGAGAGGTGGGTTTTGGATTGTCTTTGTGGCGCTAGAGATGATGACGGTGAGAGAATGTTGTCGTGTGATGCTTGTGGGACGTGGCAACACACAAGATGTTCGGGTATTCCTGATACTTCGGGCGTTCCGTCTGTGTTTTATTGTCGAAGGTGTGTTGTTTGGCCTGGGCAGCGTAAGGAGGAGGTTTGTCGTGACTGATAGGGCGCCTTTGTAAATTGTATATATATATCTTGTATTTTCTTTTCTCCTTTTTTTTTTTTTGGGTTCTCTGTTTGTCAGTGGTCGAATTTGTATGTATTAACTTATGCATGTATGTGGCGAGGGCCTGAAAAGATTTAACTTAATGGAAGATCGCCGTTTATAGTTCCAAAATTTGCTATTCAATCAAAGCCCAACCAGAAGAAGAGAAGAGACGGAGTATAACTAAGGCCCTGACCACTCTTGCATTTTTTTTATTTTCTTTTTTGAGAACTGTATGTAATTACGTAAACATTACATGGGCTAGGCTAACTACTACTTTTGATGAGACTAAAAGAAAGAAAGCACAGCTTTTCCCATTTTCTTGACTTAAAATTTGAAAATTGAGAATATATAGTAAATTGTTCCGCTTAGTCAAATGGGTAGAAGTCTCTGGAATAAAGCGTAAAGCGAACTCTTGCAATATTGTAAATGAAGTAATAATATATTTCGTTGTGATTGTTAGTGTCTTAACAACGTAACCATGATTGAACTAAAGCGAATGGATTTCTCATGGGAAGGAACGAATGAATGGTTTTCAAATAGTCAAACAAACTTTTTAGCTAAAGCAGATTCCTTTATACTTACTTCCTTACGTCCCCATGCGCATAAATAATGCTATCATTTTTTTACAGACCAACCATAAAATTACAACTATTCATTTGTTATTTTTGTGGCTATTAGGAATCGGTAGGGATTAGCATTGTCTTAGATAGGTATAACACGGGAGAATGAATCTTTAGATTAGGATTAATTATATGTAATAACATACTGGCTAACCCCATTAATGATTGCAAACGAATCATAATTAATCAACTTGGGTCATATAAATAAAGATATAAACTTTGTCTCCTCTCGTTCTTTGATTTATATTGCATTCTACCAATAAAATGATTTATAACTTCAATCATTATTTCTTTTTCAAAAGAAATCAACAAAAAATAAGATATGGAATAATACAGCCTAAGTTAGCCTTTTTATATAGTATCACGGTATTAAAAATGTTATGAGTTCGATTCGAATGCTTTTAACCATTTATTCATGTAATAAAATATTATTCTTTCCCCATAAATAAAAAATAGATAAATGATATGATATCACACATCAAAATATACTTTTTTTTCCAACTCCTAATTGGTGAAAAATGATACAATATATTCTAGGAAGAATATATAATTATCCTTACCATATATACATATATATATAATGATCTTCTCTATAGTAATTGGAAGTTGAAAATTTGATATCGGATTAATCTCCTTTAGCCTTCCTTCTTTTTTTTTTTGGCTTTGCTTTCCGTCATAATAATAACGTACCAAAATATAAAAGGAGAAAAAAGTGATAATTGCTAACACATGAACACACCTGAGCTGCTGTGTCTGATTTTGCTGTTTCAAAGTCAACTCTATACTTTTATAATAAAAAAAAAATACGAAAATTATAGAAAGATTTCGTTTCGACCCCCAAATATTTTTCATCATTACAGTCACAAAATAATACAGAAAGAATTACGAAGACTTCCACTGATTTTTGTCATCATTTTTAGTCCACAACTTTTATAACCCTATTTGGTTTCTTGAGCTGGCTGGACTCTTCTACCTAATCAATTCCAACTCCAAGAAACCTTCATAGCTTATATTGTTCTCTCTTGAAATATGTTATTATGAATTGATTCTCTCTTGCATTTATCTATCTATATATATAGAACGTACGAGAGGAGGGGTCGATGAAATAGGGTTTTCCATCACACACACACACACATATATAAGAAGGGTTTGAGATTAACACATTATCTTGATTTTGTAGAAGCGAGATATTATCTTACATCTTAGCTGTACTATTGATCATATCATGCAACCTTGATCTATTCTTTACCACTTCATTATATTTCTCAGCTCAAAACAGCAAGCGAATACACACTCACAGAGTTAGTGCAAAATGCACCTTCTCTGTCTTCTCTAGTCTAGATTGTGTTCTTAGTTGTAGATCTGAATCTTTTCTGGCAAAAGACCCTAAGATAATAAGGCTGCAGATCGTCCACACACACATATACACGCAGACATGGCTGAGTATGAACAGTATGGGTCGACTCCGAGGATGTCGTCGGCGTCAGCGACTCCTGGGACTCCTACGCCGTTGATGGCGTCGTCGATTAGGATTGACTCATATGATCGCAAGTCAATCCCTCGATGCAAGTGCTTACCCATTGACGCGCCTACTTGGGGAGCTCCACACACGTGCTTCACAGACTTCTCTCCGCCGGACATCTCTCTCACTCGCAAGGTAATAATATTATTAAAACTCAATTTGATTCGCCCAATAAATAATATGTTTATTAATTATTTGCTTACGATCTGTCAGCTGAACTAGATCAAGTTCGTAACCTTCGCTGTATTTTTATATTTAATATTTTTTTTTTCTTTTAGGTTAGTTGACCTATGTGCTTAAACAGTCCACGATGAGATCTATTTCGTACGATTATGAAATGAAAAAAAAAAGAGAATTCAACTTAAGTTTTAACTGATCACGTATGTTTTCACTTCAAGTCTTGTAGTTGTGCTAAAATATACACACATTCACACATGTATATGTGTATGTATGTATATATATAATATATATATATATATATATATAAATGACAGCTCGGGGCAGAGTTTGTGGGCACGTTCATCCTCATATTCGCGGCAACGGCGGGACCCATCGTGAACCAAAAGTATGCAAACTCGGAGACGCTGATAGGCAATGCGGCCTGCGCCGGTCTGGGGGTGATGATCGTGATCCTATCGACGGGGCACATCTCAGGGGCCCACCTCAACCCTTCTCTTACCATAGCCTTCGCCGCCCTAAGGCACTTCCCGTGGGTCCAAGTTCCCGCCTACATTGCCGCTCAGGTCTCGGCCTCGATATGTGCTTCGTTCGCCCTCAAGGCTGTCTTCCACCCCTTCATGTCTGGTGGGGTCACAGTCCCGAGCGTCGGGACTACCCAGGCCTTCGGGTTGGAGTTTCTCATCACGTTCAATCTCTTGTTCGTAGTCACCGCCGTCGCCACTGATACTAGAGCCGTGAGTACTGATTATTATTTTTGGCGCTATTTAAACAAAACTAAAGGGTTTTTTTTTTAAAAAAAAAATTATGCAATAGTATATAAACAAATTGGTTAAGCAATATATATATATATATAGGTGGGGGAACTGGCGGGAATAGCAGTTGGAGCGACGGTTATGCTGAACATTCTTGTGGCTGGGTGAGTTTAAAAACTGATTAAACCACTCGCGCAATAAGCACATAACAGTAGAAGAAAAACGATGATTAATCGTGATTGTAATTGGTTGTTAGGCCATCAAGCGGTGCGTCGATGAACCCGGTTCGAACCCTCGGGCCAGCGGTTGCAGCCGGTAACTACAGGTCCATATGGATATATATGGTGGCGCCGACCTTAGGGGCTTTGGCTGGTTCGGGTATTTACACGCTCGTCAAGCTACGAGAGGACGACGAGAATGCTCCGCCGCGCCAGGTCAGGAGTTTCAGGCGCTAAAAGGTTCTGATCTGACTGATCATATATATATAATGCCAGCCTGCTGTGATGCAATGCAACCAACATGATGTTATTACTCTGTGTGTGTGTGAGGATGTAATAAAAGGTAAAGAAAGAACCATTCGTGTATTGTTAGTTCATGTCATCATGTCCTTGAGATGAGTTTGTTTTGGTTAAATAGATAAGACAAACACACACTAAGATGGATGATGTTGATGCTCTGTCAGCTGTCTCTGTGTAAGATCAATGTGATCTCCTCTTCTTACATTTGAGTCACAGCTTTGTTGTGTCTTATTCAAACAAGAAATGTTAAATTAATACAACAAACTGTTCTAGCATTCAATAGCATCGCTGCAATATAAAACCAAGTTTCGAAATCATATTAAAAAAATAAAATGTAGGGATAGTAATTGATACACACACATGTATAGTCAGTCTATAGCTTAAAGATAGGGTTTTAGGCAGAGTACTACTACTGTTCCCAGCCCAGCCCTCGAAGAAGAAGGGGAGGAAAATTGTTGAACGTAGGCCCATCAGGCTGAGATGTGAAATGCATCTATCTTATTGGACCCTTCAAACAGGCAATTGATCACAAAGTCCAAAACCGATATAGTACGTACGTACGTACTTGGATGGAAAAGAAAAAGAAAAGGAAAAAGATTATAGTCAACAAGTGGTGAGGTGAGGTGAGGTATTGATGAATAGTGAGGGTATAAAGATTAGTGTAAATAATAACAAAGCAGCGAAGCAAAGCCCTCATTCCAAATTCAATAGCATTACTCTTAACAAAACAACAACGTGTCGAGATAAATTTTGCTGTAATTGTTTTGGAGTCAATGCCCTCCTCTTAGAAAAGAAAAGAAAAGAAAAGGCGTCACAAATCATCATCGTCATCATCATCATAATATTCTGGGAATAGAAAAATAAAGAAAAGCTCAGCTGGTTTAGTTTAGGGAGTGTTGAATAATAATAATTAAAACAAATCACTTTTGAGACATTAGACTTGAAAAGTGAGTTCAGTTTCAGACAAGACTTTGGTGTAAAGAAAAAGCACACCCCCAAGAAAGAAAGAAAGAAAGAAAGAACGAACCCTAACAAAACCCACTCCCAATCCCAACTCACCCACCCCACCACAGTGTAAATTTAGTAGCTTTGGTGCAAGGTTCAGCTGAGGAACGACCAAATTCCAAGGTTAATAAGCAGATCTGGGAATTTCTTCTCAGGTTTGTTGAAATGTGGGTTTTTTAGTTTATATGAAGTTGCCGTAACTCGTCTTTATTTGAAGTTCTCTTCTCTCCTCTTGGTTGTCTAGCATCTGTCTTTCTTCTCATGGAGAATGTGTCGCCCAGCGGGCTTCGTTTCCGAAGGATTCCGAGAGATGCTTTTTCTAATTCCTTTCAGATGGACCCTTTGGTGAGTTTAGCTAGTGATTTCTTGTTCACATTGTTTAATCTCATTGCTCCTAGTTGAGAATTTTCGTGATGTTTCACGTTTTCTTATAAAGTTCAAGGGCTTTGCTGTACAAAGTGATTCTTGGCTGATAATCAATCCGAGCAGAGTGTTTATGTCTACAAATATGTCTGCTTCTGATAAAAATCGATTTTTATACTTAGCTTGATGAGAACCTGGAGCAATGGCCACATCTGAATGAGCTTGTACAGTGCTATAAGGCCAACTGGGTTAAAGATGAATACAAGTATGGGCATTACGAAAGCATTGGATCGGTCACATTTCAAAATCAGATATACGAAGGACCTGACACTGATATGGAAAGAGGTTAGTTGCGTGATTTGTTTATGTTCAATAGACTTGCTAGGAGGCTATATCTTGATTGAAAACGTCGCATTTAGTGTGGCATTGCATTATCCTGTCAGCACTTTCCATTTTTCCTTGCAATATCTAGAGATTATGTGAACTAAATTTATCCTGCGACCGTTTTCTGACCCCTATACAGAAATCGAACTTGTCAATGCCAGAAGAAGTAAGATTCATGATTCGACCGGTGAAGAGATGGTGGGCACTTCTGGGAGTTACCCTTCGCAAGCAAATGCACATGAATCATCAAATGCAGAAACTTCAAAGCCACGTGTAGGGGCAGTTACGTCTGTGATTGCTGTACAATTTTAATTATTAATGTTTCTTAATCATATATTATCTTGCAGCATTTCGGGGAATCTCCTTTGCCCGCTTACGAACCAATTTTTGACTGGGAAAATGATAGATCGACAATATTTGGTCATAGAGTACCTTCGACAAATATCTTTCAGTATAACAGGTAGTCTGTTGGTAAACATGCATCCATATTCTGGTTGCCTTTATTACATTGATATCGTGGAATTCATTCCAATTCACGGTATATTTTGTTGTCTCAGTGGGCTAAGGATTGCTGTGAAAGTCGTATCGTTTGCACTTCAAGCTGGATTTGTTGGTGAGTTTTGTGCTTATTATTCTACTCTGGCCATGTTAAGTGTTCTTTTTATCTTTCGGGCTTCTTAAGCTACCGCACAATTCTGAGGCTGAAACAAAGAAGTTTTCTTGTAGAGCCATTTTATGGCACGATTTGCTTATATAATAGGGAGAGAAGGGAAAAACTTTCCGAGGATTTTGTATTTCATATGGTTCCTGGTGACACCAAAGATGTAAGCCTTCTCTTAAGTAGAAGTTACTTTTTGTTAAACTATATCCTGTCCAGCACATTATTTAGTTCTCTGCACCATATTTTGTAATAATATTTTTTTATGCTTTATCAGCCAGTCGTTTCTCTTGAACCTCGTGGTATTTTCCGTGTCGACGTTCCGTCCGCATCTGTGTGTCTGCTTGTCCAGATAGAAAGGCCTGCTACTGAAGAAGGAGGCGTAACTTCATCTGTTTATTCACGCAAAGAACCTGTAAGTACACAATTTGTAAACCGAAGTATTATTGCATCTTGATAGTCAGATTTGACTCCTTTATTGATGAGGTGCCTGTTGTAATGTTGAGTTTAAATTATTAACCTAAATAGAGGCAAGATGATTTTTTTGTTGTAAAATTGGACTATTGGACTTATATGTAACTGTAGTTGACTCAAAATGCATACTTATTGGTTTTGAGCCTTTCTTATGTGACATTAATAGTTTCATCTGATGTGTCACTCTTAGCTTTTCCATTGCGTTGATAGGTTCACCTTACTGAAAGGGAAAAACAAAAGCTGCAAGTGTGGTCACGAATCATGCCTTACAGGGAATCGTTTGCTTGGGCTATCATTCCACTTTTTGATAGTGGTGTTACTTCTGCCACTGGAGGACCTGCTTCTCCTAGTAGTCCACTTATTACAAGCATATCGGGTTCAAGTTCTCATGAAGTTGCGAATGAGCCTGTTGCTAGGATCACATTGGATGGTAGTATTGGCTATTCAAGTGGGAGTTCAGTCATGGTTGAAGTGTCGAATCTAAGCAAAGTCAAAGAAGGCTACCTTGAGGAGTCACTCCTGGTTAGACTCAGTTCCTATAGTCTGTTGTGGGCTAAAATTTTTATAAAGAAGCGATAATTTTGCAAGTATTTTATCCTGGTATAGTTTAAGCGAGTAGTATGAAATAGAATTTACAATATTCCAGTTCTACCAACATATTTTTCTTGTGCCGCTATATGGCACAAGTTCTCATGCCTGCTTTGTGAATAATATGAATGTTAATGTATATGCAATATTGACCCAAGAACATTGGGTAAAAAATTTCTGTAAGTTGAAAAATAACATCACACATCAAAATTCTTCTGAGGCACATGGGCCGATTAATACGTGGCTGTTTTTCACCTACTTAGTCCACTGTTTAATCCTGAGTGCTTATTCATCATTTCATCCTGTCCCGTTCCTAGGATCCCAAACGAAAAGTTCATAAACCCGTGAGGGGTACCATAAAGCTGGAGATTGAGAAACTGCAAAGTGGCTCGCCCGATTATGAAAAATCTTTGGATGGAGGTACTAGAGACATTGCTATGATGAGCCCACAAGATTTTACATCCAATCCCGGTTTTACGAAAAGTCCAAGCTACAGATCTAATGGGTTCGATAATTTCACGGTGGATGCACATTCCTCCGACGAGAGGCTAAATCAAAATGGATCAGTGTCTCATGGATTAGCCGATGGTACAACTAATGGCGTAAGTATCCAGCACTCTTGAAGTCAGCTATCTTTATTATTTAATATTTTGTTTTTCATTCTTTCTACTATGCTGTTTTGCAGTTTCAGGCTTTTGACTTTCGGATAACTTCAAGGAATGAGCCTTTCTTGCAGCTTTTCCATTGCCTTTATGTTTACCCCTTGAGCGTTAGTATGAATAGAAAAAGAAACTTGTTTATTAGAGTCGAACTGAGACAGGATGATGGAGATATCCGTAAGCCACCTCTAGAGGTATAAATTCTTTTACTATTCTGCTGTAGCAGTCTTATTGCAATATTATATGTTTCTTTTTTCCCCATAGGCAATGCATCCAAGGGGACCTGGTTATGCACTTCAGAAATGGGTCCACAGTCAAGTAGCTGTTGGAGCTAGAATAGCATGTTACCACGATGAACTTAAAGTTGCTCTACCTGCAGTTTGGACACCAATGCATCACCTCTTGTTCACCTTTTACCATGTTGACCTACAGACAAAGATTGAGGCCCCAAAGCCGGTAAAGTGCAGTAAATTCTTACACTTGAAGTCCCTATGTCTAACATTCCCTTTTCTCTTACCTTTTGAAGTATTGGGGAAGGTCTACTTGTTCTCAGGACTTCTGTATTTTTTGTTTGTGTGCTTCTTTATATATCTTCTAATCGGAAGCTGAATATTGATTGCAGGTAGTCGTAGGATATGCTTCACTCTCTCTCTCAAGTTGTTCAAAGTATGTTTTTGATAGCCGTTGTCTAATGTACCTTAGTGTCATTTTAGGGAAGCTACCTTATTATCCCGTGTTGGATTACCTAGTTTGTATTGTCAGAACTTCGCTTATTTTATTACGTACAATATGCACAACTGACACTTTTAAGACAGATTTTAGCTAGGAACATTAGACAGTCAAATTATTTATTGCGTATTATTCCTTGAATTTGTGTTGCAGGTTGAAATCAGAGATTTCTTTGCCCATTATGAAGGAGTTGATTCCTCACTATCTTCAGGATAGTAACAGGGTATGCTAATTGTGAAGGAGTTGGCTCCTACGCTAACAATTTTGGCAAAAAATTAATACTTCCCCATTTTTGGGTTTTTTTGGTATCTCAATAATATAAAAAGCGCTTGGGAACTACGTTGTTTTTTTACTTTCTTTCATTCGGTTATTATTTTTTGAATTTCAAATGTTGAAATGACAATGCAACATGCATGATTATATAATCTCTTAATATTTTACAGGATAGACTGGATTATTTGGAAGATGGGAAAAACATGTTTAGACTGCGGCTACGTTTATGTTCATCACTATACCCATTGAGTGAGAGGATCAGAGACTTTTTTCTTGAATATGACAGGCACATTCTTCGGACAAGTCCACCTTGGGGATCAGAGCTTCTTGAGGTTCAATTTAGAGCTGTCATCCTAAATTTTGAGCTCTTAGCTAATGTTATCAATTATGTAGTAATTTAGCTGTCTTCTCATTTGGCCATATATCGTCCGTTTTAAATAATCAAGCCCCAAACAATGCTCGTAACATTTGGGAGAAAGAGGAATCTTCAACTGAAGAGTCATTGTTGCTTATGCTGTCTTTTCACGTTTAAATGAAATGCCTGCGAATAGAGAAGTCTTGAACTGTGATGATAAAAATGACATCCCTTGCATTTATTGGCTCAGTGCTGGAAACATAAATTTTCTATATACAAATGCTCGTTATTTTTCTTCTTTATAAAAGTTTCCAGCAATTCTCCTGCCCTAAATTTATTCCACTTGGACTCCTCTAAATCTTGTAGGCGATCAACAGTCTGAAGAATGTTGATTCGACAGCTTTACTTCAGTTTCTTCAACCAATTTTAAACATGCTTCTCCATCTGATTGCGAATGGTGGGGAGACTCTTCAGGTTGGTGTAAATATTATAAGTATTGCTTTGAAATAGTTTCATCCTTAACCGGAGAAATTCCTTTTTACTCCCATGTTCTTTTAGTGACATCAAAAAGAATGTTCCAATAGCATAATGTTAATATTTTATCTATTATTTTGCCATTGTAGGTTGCAGCCTTCAGAGCTATGGTGAACATTTTAACGCGGTGTGTACTGCTTAGACACTCCCAATTTCATTTCCTGCTTGTTTTGGAACGATCAATATATAAGTGATTGCAGCTGAAAGTTTTGCTTATCTGTTGTGTATAAGTAAGTATAACTAGCATGCAATAACCACCTTTTTTCATGGTTCATTCGTAGGGTTCAACAAGAATCAGTGGATGATGGCGAAAGAAATATTTTCCTAGTAAATTATGTTGACTTTGTTTTCGATGATTTTGGGGGGCGTCAACCCCCAGTTTATCCTGGTTTATCCACCGTATGGGGAAGTTTGGCCCGTAGTAAGGTTAATGAAAATCTGAAATTCAATTCAAGGTCATCGTATTAGGAATCCAATGTTTTATCTTGTGCAATGTAGCTAATGTGTTTTCTTGAACGGTTCATAATTTAGGCCAAAGGCTACCGTGTTGGGCCAGTTTATGATGATGTATTAGCAATGGCTTGGTTTTTCCTTGAGCTCATTGTCAAATCCATGGCGTTGGAGCAGACTCGGTTGTTCTATCAAAATCTCCCTCCCGGTATTTCGTCATATGGAGCCTTGTATCTTCTACTATATTGGGTTTTAAGTTCTTGATTTCTTGCTTAGATGATAAGAGACTTGCTCCAACTCATTATTATAGGAGAAGACGTACCTCCGATGCAATTGAGAGAAGGTGTTTTTAGATGTATAATGCAACTGTTCGATTGTCTGCTGACGGAAGTTCATGAGCGATGTAAGAAAGGTCTCGGGTTGGCCAAATATTTGAACAGTGGTTTGGGGTTCTTGTGTTATGATCTTCTCTCGGCGATTGAGCCTCGTCAAGTTTTTGAACTGGTATTCAATAATTCATTCTGTGCCTTACACACCAGACAAGCAATGATCAATTATAAAAGCCTTTTTCTTTTCTAGGTGTCTTTGTACCTCGATAAGTTTGCTGGTGTGTACCAAGCTACGCTTCATGATTGCAAGCTTACATTCCTTCAGATCTTGTGCGATCATGATCTTTTTGTTGAAATGCCTGGGAGAGACCCTTCGGATAGGTATAATCTGTGCATCTTTGGTTGTACTTTCTTATGTTGCTTATATATATATATATATATATATATATGGTACTGACGAATCATAAGCCCTTCTTATTTGTCTGCCTCAGAAACTACCTTTCGTCTGTACTCATACAAGAGATTTTCCTCACTTGGGACCATGAGGATCTATCTATGCGAGCGAAGGTTAGTCCAATACAGTATAACCGTGCTAGAATCTTATATATAAATGTTTCAAAGTGTATTTGCTGCACTGATTAATCCTTCACTCACCTTCCATTATCAGCAGCCTATCATTTTTTTCAACATCGTTAAATTATTTACAGGCAGCTAGAATTTTGGTTGTTTTATTGTGCAAGCACGAGTTCGATGTTCGCTATCAGAAGTTGGAAGATAAACTTTACATAGCTCAGTTATACTTTCCTCTCGTTGGCCAGGTACTGCCAGTTTGCTGCTTTTATATTTCCATGTAGTGTTGTATGTTTCCAGTTGCTTCCGACTGTGTATGAATCATGTCTTTGGAAAAAAATTAGTTCTAAAGAAAAATCCTGTGTCGTATTTTGACATCCTTAAGCAAGTGCTGCTTACTACATACTAGTACGACATCTCTTTTATCATTAGAATTTTTCATTTCGGTAGATAATGACCTACAAAGTGTAAGGGATCGAATCAACCCCGAACCGCCCCAACCCTATAAGTCTTGTGGGGTTCCACTCTAAAACCAATTGGCAATAGAGGGAGTAGCCCACAAGCTTATAAACAACTCTCAAATTCATTTTTTTAATCGATGTGGGATTGGGTTTGATACCCCAACAATCCTCCCCTCAAACTCAAGACCACTGAAAAGGCCTCCCTTTCAACGATAATCATCCAATCGATATTACAAGGGCCGGGGATACGTCATTCACATCGTGTTCGGGCTCTTCTTCGGTTACTTAATTCTCGATCCACGATCGATTTCTTGGTCACGCGCTCGATCCACGCTCACCGCACCATTTGTAAGGGATCGAATCAACCCCGAACCGCCCCAACCCTATAAGTCTTGTGGGGTTCCACTCTAAAACCAATTGGCAATAGAGGGAGTAGCCCACAAGCTTATAAACAACTCTCAAATTCATTTTTTTAATCGATGTGGGATTGGGTTTGATACCCCAACACAAAGAAACCTAAACTCTCGGCTTGTTCTCTTTACTTTATGAGAGGAATGCTTCAATTGATCATATTACATATAATCTAAGGTAGATGAGAAAAATGTTTTACTTGTTTCTGTATCTGTCCCTGCAGATACTAGATGAAATGCCAGTCTTCTACAATTTGAGTTCAACCGAGAAACGTGAGGTTCTGATCAGTGTTTTGCAAATCATTAGAAACTTGGACGATGCTTCTCTTACAAAGGCCTGGCAGCAAAGCATTGCTCGTACCAAATTATTTTTCAAACTCTTAGAGGAATGCTTAGTTCATTTTGAGGTATAGATTCTATGTTTTCTTCTGAGTGAATATGCCTTGAACTGCAAATGCTTGAGTAAAGAAACATAACGAACTTAAGTTAATGTCGTTACAGTTTATTATATAACTCAATGATTCAAAATGAATTATGTTGTGCAGCACCGTAAATCCGATGGCAGCATGCTTATGGGGAGTTCTTCTCGCAATCCAGTAGGAGATAAGCAAGTTTCCTCAAAGTACTCGGAGAGACTTTCTCCTGCAATAGACAACTACTTATTTGAGGCTGCACGTCAAGAAGTTGGCGTATGATTTTGACGTGTTAATAATCTTAAGTTGCTTTATTATCTATGGAAATTATAATCAAATTAACCCTTTCTTGCATAATATCTGAAAATATTTGTTGGTTAGCCTCAGGGAACACCTGAAAATGGGTATCTGTGGCAGAGAGTTAACTCTCAGCTAAGCTCACCTAGTCAGCCATATTCCTTGAGAGAAGCACTCGCTCAAGCTCAGTCTTCGAGAATCGGAGCTTCTACTCAAGCACTTAGAGAAACTCTGCACCCTATTTTGAGGCAAAAAATGGTGGGTGTTTCGTTTGGAAATTTAAAGTTTCTTTATACATTGAACTGAATTAGTAATCATATGTTTGAAATACGATTTTTTGTGTCTTGTGGATTAATCTTGGCACAAACTGATCATTTTTTGGCTATTTTATATCTCAGGAACTGTGGGAGGAAAACCTGAGTGCTGCTGTGAGTCTTCAAGTCCTGGAAATAATCGAAAAATTCTCAGGGGCTGTTGCTTCTCACTCCATTGCTACAGATTATGGAAAACTCGACTGCATCACATCTATACTCACTATAATATTCTCTCACAATCAACCCCTCTCTCTTTGGATAGCTCTTTTCCCGGTTTTCAATGGTGTCTTTGAACTCCATGGTGCAGTGCTTATGGCCAGGGAAAACGACCGTTTCTTGAAGCAAATTGCATTTCACCTTCTTCGGCTTGCAGTTTTTCAGAACGAGAACATCAGGAAAAGAGCCGTTGTTGGGCTTCAGATACTTATTCGGGTAACCTTATTTCCACATCTTTCCTTTTTCTTTCCCTCGACATTTCCAACCTTATTTCCTTATTCGGGTAACCTTATTTATTTTTTTTGCAGAGTTCTTTTTCACACTTCAAGCAGACAGCAAGATTAAAAGTCGTCCTAACTATTACATTGTCGGAGTTGATGTCTGAAGTTCAAGTGACACACATGAAATCCGATGGAACCTTAGAAGAAAGTGGTGAAGCCCGTCGTTTACGAAAATCATTGGAGCAAATAGCTGATGAATCAAACAGCCACAAAGTTCTAAAAGAATGTGGTCTTCCAGAGAAGTCTCTTCCTACTAGTGAAGAGCCTACCACATCAGAGAACTATTGGTCGTGGACTGAAGTCAAAGCCCTTTCTGATAGCCTCCTCCTAGCTCTCGATGCTAGCCTCGAACACTCACTTCTGGTATGTTATGGAATCCCCTGCCTTTCGACTTTAGCTTAAGAAGAAAAAACCCACTGTGAATCATTGAGTCTTGTGATCGGTATAAAATAATCGCCTTCATTAGTGACAAATATTACCAAATCTAACTTCATCTTCCCTGTAGGCGTCAGTGATGAGCCTCGATAGATACGCAGCTGCAGAGGGTTTTTACTGGCTTGCAATGGCATTTGCTCCCGTTCCAGATCTTCACATAATGTGGCTACTGCATCTGTGCGATGCACATCAGGAGATGCAATCTTGGGCCGAAGCAGCACAGTGCGCTGTTGCTGTTGCCGGTGTAGTGATGCAGGTGAGGCACCTCTTATTTTTGTAGCCATCTGCTAAATATTACTTCCAAAAATCCCTTATAACATATTTTTGTATTCTTTGTCATGACGATAAAAAACGCTGCTGTCTTGGTAATGTAAAGGGGCAGTCGAAACCTCGTATCTTGTTTTTACTTTATTCTGACTTTGTATCTATCTAATATCTGTATAGGCTCTCGTATGTAGAAATGATGGGGTATGGAACTCGGATCACGTGGGCTCGCTGCGAAAAATATGCCCGATGGTCAGCGGAGAGATTAACTCCGAGGCCTCAACCGCCGAGGTAGAAGGCTACGGTGCGTCGAAGCTCACCGTCGACTCAGCAGTGAAGTACCTGCAGCTCGCGAACAAGCTCTTCTCCCAAGCCGAGCTCCACCATTTCTGTGCCAGCATCCTCGAGCTCGTGATCCCAGTCTACAAGAGCCGAAGGGCCTATGGCCAGCTAGCCAAATGCCACACGATGCTAACAAACATATATGAATCAATCCTCGAGCAGGAGACCAGCCCCATCCCTTTTGCGGATGCAACATACTACAGGGTCGGCTTCTACGGCGAGAAATTCGGCAAACTGGACCGCAGGGAATATGTCTACAGAGAGCCTCGTGACGTTAGATTGGGAGACATAATGGAGAAGCTTAGCCACATATACGAGTCTAGAATGGACGGTACGACTCTCCACGTTATCCCAGACTCGAGGCAGGTCAAAGCTGACGAGCTGCAGCCCGGCGTGTGCTACCTGCAGATAACAGCTGTTGATGCAGTGATGGAAGATGAGGACTTGGGAAGCAGGAGAGAGAGGATGTTCTCTCTCCCCACTGGGAGTGTTCGGGCTCGTGTTTTCGATCGGTTTTTGTTCGATACTCCGTTCACGAAGAATGGGAAAACTCAGGGAGGGCTAGAAGATCAATGGAAGCGTCGAACCGTGGTACAGACGGAAGGTTCTTTCCCAGCCCTGGTAAACCGTTTGCTGGTGATGAAGTCCGAGTCCCTCGAGTTTTCCCCAGTGGAGAATGCCATAGGTATGATTGAGACTCGAACGGCTGCTCTGAGGAACGAGCTGGAAGAGCCGCTGAGCTCAGAAGGTGATCAGCTGCCCCGCCTTCAATCGCTGCAGAGAATACTACAAGGCTCTGTTGCTGTTCAGGTGAAATTGTCAGAAAACTGTGAATGATGACTAACACAAATGGAACAATAAAAAGAATTTAGAAGTTGGCATGTGATGGTCAGTCACTTTTGAACCATTCTTTCTTACAGGTGAACAGTGGTGTCCTGAGCGTTTGCACGGCGTTCCTTTCAGGCGAGCCTGCGACGAGGCTAAGGTCGCAAGAACTGCAGCAGCTAATTGCGGCGCTTCTCGAGTTTATGGCTGTCTGCAAGCGTGCTATTCGCGTGCATTTCCGGCTGATCGGCGAGGAAGATCAAGAATTTCACACGCAGCTTGTCAACGGGTTTCAGTCCCTAACGGCGGAGCTGTCTCATTACATCCCTGCGATTCTTTCAGAGCTTTGACTTTTTTTCTCATAATCATATATATGACTACTAATTAATTGCGTTGTTCGGTTTTTTACTAATTAATTGTTGTGCTTAGATTGTACAGTTCTTGCCCCTCTCTTTGATAAGTTTCATCGATTGATTATGCATTTGGTTATTTATTACACACTACGAACGAAGCATTGATACAGTTGGTTTATAGTACAAAACAAGAAATTAAATAAGTATATATATGCACTCTCTCTCCTCAATGGATTGGAGAGAAGTATAATAATAAAAAAAGTTATTTAATTTATAGAAAATAAGGTCCTACCGGGAGTCGAACCCAGGTCGCTGGATTCAAAGTCCAGAGTGCTAACCACTACACCATAGAACCAATTTTGTCCAATTTTCGTATATTTACGTTATAAAATAGACATAAGCTATTGTGGTAGTATTTGTTTAGTTCGTAGCTATGATGAGCTTTAAGATCCATCCGGTCGGGGTTGTCTTTTTTGATAGACAACTAATTAAATATGGATCAATTCTATTCTATCAGACAACGTCATCTTCTTCGGTCCTTCCTTAACTAACTCTCTTAAAATGGCTCTATCACGCACCCCAGCCAACAAAAGAATTCTATTACGCATTCTTCTATTTATTGTAAAAGAAAAGAACATATCATGCCGTGCATTTTGACTCCTTCGTACGTACGGTACACTGTACTATCTATCTATCTATCTATATCTAT
The DNA here is from genome assembly GCA_028392965.1 of Lindernia subracemosa. Lineage (NCBI taxonomy): Eukaryota > Viridiplantae > Streptophyta > Magnoliopsida > Lamiales > Linderniaceae > Vandellia > Vandellia subracemosa. The sequence continues at coordinate 69,725 of JAQPCC010000167.1, read as the reverse complement.
CTATACTATATTAAAAGTGTGAATCAAGAAAAGGTGTTTCGTCCTATTGTTAAATGACTATTACGCCCTTACATATTATTTAATATATCAATAATAATCAATAAACAATAAATTAACATATATTACATGTACACCATACATATATTACACATGAATTTAATATATTTTCCATCCAAATTTGCAATAAAATGCATTTAACAATGATGGTCGATTAAAAAGAATATCATCCGCCATATTAGTAATTGAAATAAGCAAATAAAATAAATAATACAATTGAAATAAAATGGTCGGTTACTTCTTCTTTTTGTTACTTGTTGTTTTAAATGATAATTGAAAGATGCTTTGAATATTTTAATCAATAATATAATTGACCATTCATCTCATCTCAAAGGAAATGATAATTGAAAGATGCTTTGAATATTTTAATCAATAATATAATTGACCATTCATCTCATCTCAAAGGATAAAAGCATTCAACGTGCTTTGAATATTTTAATCAAGACATGCTCTGAATATAGCATTCAACGTACTTTGAATATTTTAATCGATAGTTTAATCAACATGCTTTTAATATTTGACCGTTCTACAAGCACTGCATGTTTTGAAGATTTAAAGACATGCTTTGAATATTTTAATCCATCATTTTATCTTCTCAATCATTTAATCTTATCCCCCTACAACATATTTTACTCAACCATTTTATCGTGCTTTGAAATGGAGAAGCTTCAGCTCGCGTTCACCCCCTACGCCAAGAACAGCGAGGTATCACCGTAAAAGTAATGGTAATTCAACAAGGAACGAGTGCACCTCCAAATCATGTCGGAAAATCAATAAGAAATCGCATATTGATTGACGAAGAGGTACGTAGTTCATAATATATTTTTCATTGTTTTGCATTTGATTGTTCATCTTTTCAGTCGAAAATCATTATCATGATTAACATTCGGGTAGTCAAATCATATAATTTTATTAGACTTTTTTTTAACCTATCACAAACTTCTTATTTATTATAGAAAACTTCTTATTTATTATAGTTGCTAAATTATTATTGTGTTTTTATTCAGGTATATATTGTAGGTCCAAAATTCAATCAACACATGAGATTAAACACACAATTAGGTTCGAACGAAAGGTTAAATGTGCGGAAGCTAAAATCGAACCTTAAACTGTCGAATTGCAGCTCGATCGAATGCAGTGTGGATCCGAAATCTGTTTGATTATCAAGCAGCAAATCCAAACGATAATCAAACAGCCTCCAATGATGAATTCGATCAAAAGTATGATTTGTGTATGAGGTTTTGGCGCGCGCGTAAAGTAAGGATGAGAGAGAGAATTTTCCAACAAATTCTATTAAGCTTTCCAAACTTTACATGCGTAAATTATCTTTCCAAAAACCTACCAAAGAGAAATGAGGACCTTGACTATATATACCTTTCTACTTTTGGTATATATTTACATTTTGGTCCTCGAACTATCTATTATTTACAAACTAACCAATTACAAGAGGAAAATGATGATGAACACAATAAATATTCCTAACATATATATTACAATGGACGGAAAAGAACTTACTTTTACATCAAAGCCTTCTCGATCATGTGGAAAATTTTATCATCGCCATTGTATGAATCATGTGGAAATTGTAATAGATCAGTGTTTAAGACATCAAATGAAAAAGAATGCAAAAATTGCATCAATATTCCAGTGAACAATTTTCCAAGGTATATGTAACTTTATGATGATTAAGATGACGAAGGCGCAACACGTACGGGCGAAGCAAGGCAACCCAGGGATCGAAGAACCGAACTTTTCGTAAAAGGTAAAAAGATTTGGACCCTTTTATTTTCACGTCATTTTTCATACTCGTGTTCGTGATCCGGGCGATGCGGGGACTCCGACAGTTTCACCTTCATTAATCCCCTAAGTTATTCCCGAAAAGTCGAAAACTAAGTGATAAGGGCTTTGTAAAATCTTCTAAGATGTTAATGGGTAAAAGGTAATCGTACAACATCTAGACAAAAATATATTTAACAATAAGTTTTCAAAGAAGTATTGTATTTTACAAAAAATAATATAGACCACCTACCAATGAATTGATTCTCATGAAAACTCTGTAATACATCATAGAAGCTAATGAACAGGATTTTTTTTTTTTTGTGGTTAAAGGAAATGCCACCTCAAGTTCGGTAGCGATAATTGACCCATTTAGTATATCATATAAGCGTGAGTTCCATATAATTTGTTTTTTTTTCTTAATCTATTTGTTATTTCCAATACATTATCATTTTTAAATGTATTAATGCACACATGTACACACATATATATATATATATATATATATATATTTAATAATTTCCAATTTTTGTGGTATATTTTAAAAAATAACATAAAGTTGAACAACATTGTATAAAGTAACGAAAACAACGTCTTCTTTTCTCGTCTTCCAATTGAATTGCACATGCTTCAACCCAATCCAATTTCAAAACTCCTTCGATAGGAAATGTTTCATTCTACCACTCGCTCCCTAGCTTTCGGGTAATCAGTTATGAGTGTTAGCAAGGAATGAAGTAGCTCCGAGAGTGAAGGTACGAGCGACGAGGTGGTTGGTGGCAAAGGAAGCTTTGATTTACTATTATACTATAATATTTGAATTTAATCGACCATAAATAATAGGGATCCACGTGCAACGCACGTGTTCCCTACTAGTACAGAGAAAAAGTCTCAATCTATTTTATTTGAAACAAAACTGAGTGCCATTGCCAACTAGCTGTAGTTAGTTAGTTCTTTAATGATGTGATGATGTTCCTCCTCCTCCAAATTTTGACTTTTTCTTTGGTGAAGAAGATAATGATATATGCTTAGCTGTCACATGCCATATTGCCATCCCAAGTCAAAGTCAACACGTCTATCCTCTTACATAAAGCTTGAGAGTGATTATTCTTTTCTTACATCATATCCATATATCATCACACAATAATATGTCTCCTTCTTCTTCATCCCTGCCAATCTTTCTCTTGTTCTTGCTTGTGCTTTCTTCTCTTTCAACAACAACTGCCCTAACCTCCTCGACGTCGAAGCCACGAGCATTCACTTTCCCCGTCCGAAAAGACGATGCCACGAACCAATACTACACGCCCATCGAAGTAGGTTCGAACTCCACAACGTTCAACGTCGTGATCGATCTAGGAGGCAAGTTCACGTGGTTCAACAGCCTCGACTACTTCGACTCGGCCGCCACGTACCGCCCGATCCTCTGCGGGACCCGGCAGTGCAAGGTCGCCAACGGGGTCGGGTGCGTCTTCTGCTTCTTGTCCCCGCCCGTGCCCGGCTGCACCAACAACACTTGCTCCGACTACGCCCTCAATCCCTTTACGGGCACGCAGGGCTACAGCGGGCTGGGCGAGGACGTCTTGCACGTCTACTCCACGACTGGGGTTCGATACACCGTCCATCGCTTTCCCTTTCAGTTCTCCGACCCCGTCTTAAGGGAAGGACTCACGGGCCTCGCCGCGGGGCTAGTCGGGCTGGGCCGAACTAAGATATCGCTGCCCGCGCAGCTCTCGTCGGCCTTCAAGATCCCCCTCAAGTTTGCCCTTTGCATGCCGTCTTCTGACAGCATGGGGAGCCTGGTGATCGGACAAGGGAAATACGCGGGCCCCTTCTCGGGTATCTCGAAGAATCTGGTCGAGACCCCCCTTGTAAGAAACCCCGTGAGCACAGACATGAACGAGGTGATCGGGAACTTGTCGGTGGAGTACTTCATCGACGTCAGGTCCATTCGAGTCGGGGCTGAGACCCTTAAGTTGAACGAAACCCTTCTGTCCATTGACAAGAAGAGCGGGGCCGGCGGCTCGGGGATTAGGACCGTCAGGGCTTACACGAGCCTCCAGCGGTCGATCTACAAGGCCCTGGTCGACGAGTTCGTCAGGGCGGCGGAGTCGAAGAAGATGAGGCGGGTCGGGTCGGTGGCTCCTTTTACCGCTTGCTTCGATTCGAAAACTGTTTCGGGCACGAACATGGGGCCCGACGTGCCCGTCATCGATCTGGTCTTGGGAGGGAGGAAGAAGAAGAATGTGTTTTGGAGGTTTTATGGATCGAACTCAATGGTGAGAGTTGGCAATGATGTGATCTGTCTTGCTTTCGTGGAGGGATCGCCTAATCTAACTGGTCCGACAACTTCGATCGTTGTCGGCGGTTATCAGTTGGAGAATTATCTTCTCGAGTTCGATGTGGAGTCTTCCGAGCTGAGGTTTAGTCCTTCGCTTTCGACTTTCGCCACGAGCTGTTCGCAGTTCAAGGCTGCTTCCTCCTAAGTTTTAAAATTTGTGAACGATTGTAATAAATTAAGGGATGATCATCCATCATCATGTCCTATCCTATCCTATCCTATACTATACTATGTATCATCTCATCATGTTTTGATTATTGTTTCGTTGAATAATAAATGTTGTGTTATATGCTTACGTTTCCTATTACTATGTATTGAAAGAGAAGTTGCATGAAAAGTGTCATAACTAGCATGGAACCACATTTACATATAATGCTAAGATCTAATCATTTAATAATAATAATAATAATAATATTACAAAAAAGAAAAGGTGTACAATATCATGAAGAAGAAGAAGAACGCATTTACATCATCATCATCATCATCATCATCATCACATAATAAGCAATAATATCATTCACATCAACTATAGAAAGATCCTACCTCAAGATTGATGATGATAATCAAACCAACAAAAAATAAATTATTTTAATAATGATCGAGGACGAAAAGAGGAAGAGGAGTCCAAGATCTGATGTCGATGAGGATGATTATGGTAGTTATGATCATGGTGACCTTTACTGCTATGTGCTGTATTTTCTCTTTCTATTTTCGATCTCAGATGAATAAAATCTTCAGCAGAGCATGGAAGAATCAAAGGGCCAGCTGTGTTGTAGCCATAGACTTCTCGAGATTTATCAAGAAGCTTTTGAAACAAAGGGTGATACAAGTATGAGATTGGTATCGAAAACCTTTCAAGTACATCTTCTTCATCTTCCAACCCTATTTGTACCGTTAGCCAACCTTTCTTCACCTTCATCTTCTTCTCTTCGTGCATCTTCTCCCTCCCACTGTGTGTGTGTGTGTGTTCGAAGATGATGATGATTATGATGATGAGGGGGAAGTACTATGTGATATCAATTTATAGGAGGATTTAATTACTTTTTTTTTATGTGGACTAATGATGAAAAATAAATTAACAAATTTAAATATAGTGGATTCTTTTGGTGGAGTTGTATGGTGCTTAGCCTTAGTTGTATGTCGGCCGTACATATACGGAATCTAATGATGGAAGAGAGGCTCAATGACATCGCACTTAGTGCTTTTGCTTTGGTGATCGTGGATTCCTAAGCGTGTAGTCACCCTTTTTATTTATTTATTTATTATTATTATTATTATTATTATTATTATTCGTGTGAATGGAGATGGAGTAAGATTACATGACTTATATATATATATATATATATATATATTACTCCTTAGCCAAGAATTTGATAGTTTCTAGGCCATCGTCTATTACAATACTTGCTTGTTTTCGAGGAAAATGACGTTTAATTTTATTACAATACTCATCATCGTGACGAGACAATCTTGATCTTGGTGCGAGGTACGTACGGTACTACGATCGTGTGTAATACGGCCATTATTTCTCTCTATTAAATATAGCATAATTTATAAATTCTTTATTTTTATTTTTTTCTGTAAAGTCTCATCATGATCGTAATGGCATGCCAACTTGAAATCCTCTAGCATATGCTTCCAAAAAAAGAAGGAAAAAGATTAATGTATGTATATAAAGGTATTATTTATCTTCTTAATACATGGAATCTTGACGAAACATTTCTCGTATTTTACTTTGTTGGGTGGATTTGTTATTAATCATCTCAACTTGGTGGAAAAATTGACAATGATATGAATTCTTCTTAGTGATATGTCTCAACCACAGGTTTCATAGTCAAAGGAAATATGTGTCGTGTCGATTGGTTCATAATCCTCTTTAATCAAAAATCTTTTTTGAGTGGAGGGAAGTATATTGTGACATATATATACATTCCATATGGAGAAGTATCTTTTAAAGTTAGATGTGATTTAAGCTTCATACAAGTATCCTCAAAAAAAGTAAACGATCCTAAAACAACGAATTAATAGTTTCATCCAAAATAAATAAATAAATAAATATAACGTGTATCAAAAATATACTCTTGACCATGATAAAAGCCAATCCTCAAGCGCCACTATTACACTAAGCCCGTCGTGGTCAACCTGTCATATATTCTCTTATGACATTGAGATGATGTTATATGTATCATCGTTGGAGATAATAGTCAAGTGGTGAGTGAAATGATGTGCGGTGTACTCATAAAGCAGCATTTTATATGGTCATAGCATCACAATCTTAGGAAAATAAATGGTGCATATATGTATTAGAAGTCCACTTTATGAGTCAGCTACTGCTATGTTCCGGTTATTACAGCTGGTTAACATCGTGCACGTCAAACATTCAATCCACGTCAATAAACTCTACTTTCATACATATTAATGCAATGCACTACTAGCTGTAATATTTCATGACAAATAGATAGCAAGGGTTTTGAAGTCTCTTGAGAACTAGCAAGACAAGACAGTGATTTTATTTCTACCTAGACTTGTGGCTATTCTTACCGAGTAATATCTGATTCGCACGCTCTTCGTCCTCTTCGATCCTCCTCCTTCGAGCAGCTTCTTCCTTCTGTCTTTGGATCATTTCCAACTCCCTCAGTCTTTCGACTTCTTTCCTCTGTTGCTCCAAAGCTTCTCTTCTCTGAGCTTCTTCTACTCTTCTTCGGTTCTCTTCGAGCATCTTATCCAGCTCTTCTCTCTCCCTTCGAGCTTTTTCCTGTCAATACCCCACCAAATTATACATTTCAAAATTCGGATCACGAGTTGTCGAGATATCGTTAACCATCATGTTTCAAAGAACAAGACGGAAAAGAATGACAAAATGAGTATAGAATAAGGTATATGATTCGTCAAATGAAGCAATGTAGAATTAGAACGACATACCTCCTTAGCTCTTGCCTCGGCAAGAGCAGATTCCTTCTCTTTCTGAAGCTGAACCTTGACGTCTTCAATCATCTTCTTGTGACCTTCTTCCACGAGTCTTTCTATTTCTAAACGGACTTCCTCAGAACCCAGTCTCTCATCGACCCTTCTACGAATTTCCTCCTCTATTCTCCTTGCGGTCTCTTCTTCTAACTGTTTGAGCTCGGCCTCATGCTGCAGCCTAAAAGAGTAGTGTTGATTCAATGTTTGATGCTTAAATCATGAAAAAACTACCTACAAAAGACTGACTGGGCTTTGAGCAAATATAGCAAGTCTACAACAACCATGTGGTTGATAGAATGAAACTACAATTTAAACAGCACCAATGCTGACCTGACGAAACCACAATTGGCTGGCGTAAGAGAATATCATTTTAGTCTCTCACCTTTTCCTTTCTTCTTCCTCCTTGTTCGATTTTTCGCTAGCATTCTTAAGCTCAGCTGATGTTGAGCGTGGAATATGAGATTCTGGCGAAGGAGATGGTGACGAACTTTTGGTTCTGTGCTTTTTATGTTGATCGGGTGGGGGAGAAGGGCTTTTCCGACGCCTGTAAGAGGAAGAACGGCTCCTTCGTCTTCGTGGAGTAACAGAACGACTTTTACGCCTGGACATGAGCACATGCTTATTAATGAAAGAAAACTATGTTCACGTGTCTATGCAGTATGCGTATTGATTCAAATGCTAGACCACACACATTTTTTTGTCAAGCCTTTCGAAACTGCAAGAGGGTTTTTAGCATCTTGTTCATAATACACACCTTTTGTTCTTTTTCTATGAGAGTGTCAAGTCCTTAGTCAGTCAATACATGTTTTTATCGACAGCTCGGTTCAACTCATAACATCTCTAACTCGATTCAAGCAAAATCGCTGCTGCGCATTTAATATAGAAATAGAATCAGGTAACTACTTCAGCTGGAAAATCTTCAAATTAACTAAGGATCGCTTTTTTCTCAGCCTTTGATGGACATTAATGATGAGAAAAAAAAAAAAGAAGTAATCGCTACCTGCTAAGAGGAGAGCGCGAAGGGTCACGGCGAGAGGTGCGGCGCGTGGAGTGGCGGCGGCTTGCGGTGGGTGACGGCGACCGCGAAGAACTCCGAGGCATAGCTTTTCTTCAAAGATTGAATTTTTAGGGAATTTAGGTCGCGATTTTGCTAAATTTCAGTCGTAGTCGCCCCAAGCTCAATGAGCCCGAGGAATGGAACGGATCCAAATCATATCCTAGCCTAGTCTAGTCGGGTTTGAAATGAAATGGGCCGGGCAATGCGGCTCTTTGGGCCAACTGACTGGGACGAAAAATGGAGTTTACTATTAAAGAATACAATCCACTATTATTAATTAATACAACTGTGAGAGAGAGAACTTCAACACACACAAGTAATGAAACTGAAGCTACAAACATAAGTCTTGCTCTTGGCTGAGCTGAGATACTAATACATGCATGATTTTCCGCCTCTCGGACACTATGACTGATTGATACAAAAAGGAGGAGAAAAATACCGTTTTCGATTTTCAAGTAGCAAAGAATTGACTTTTAATAGTGTTTCTTTAAGCTAAGCAATGGCGTACTCAAGCCTTTCTTGCTCCTTAGGACGCCATGTTGATTTCTGGGCACACAGCAAACCTTCCTTGTCCTTAGAATACGTCATGCGAATTTCCCATTTCAACGATTTGAATTTGCTTTCGAGCTCCGCAATGGTTTCCGTGGTGTCGCGCACGATGATTTTTCCTTCGGGTCTTAGGATTCGATCAGCCTCAGCAACCAAAGCAGTGAAGTTGCACCTGTTGCACCAAATATCGTTTACCGCTTAGGAAATGGAATGTAATGAAAATACATCGATTTAAATGGGTATAATAAGATAAAGTTGGAACTCACTTCTTTCCAATCTTGGAGAAGAGATGATCGGCATGGAGAAGATCGTAAGATCTCGGGTAAGTACTAAACGATTCACACCAATCGTGATAAATTCCAAATAGACCTCGTTCATATATAATGGGCAGTGTATCGGGTGCATCGATAGAGACAATATTCATCACCCAGATATTCAAGTCCTTAAGAGCAGCTGCAAACCTGTGAAGGAGGCGTCCCATACTCAATAAAAGTGACTCTGATTGTAATTCCATAGGATTTGGCTATAATGTTTTTTGCTTACCCTCCATAAACCGCACGCATGTCCATGACGTTCCTAACATTGGACCAGTTAATCCCGAGCCCTTTACGATATGAATTGCTCACTACACGTTTCCAGTGTTGGTAATCTGTGGTAAAATCTTCGGGAGCTGGTTTTCCGTATACTCCAACTTCAGAGGCTGATAACCAATACGGTGCACTCGCAACCCTTGAAGGCCACTCTTCTGGCCATTGAGAGCCTCGCTCAGATGAAGCGACGGGCACTTTGTGCATGCATGCTTGTAAAGGAATGTTCCTGAGCATATTAACGAATGAAATTGAATGATGGTTGAGTTGGTATTTCATTTCGTAGTTGAACAAGATACATAAAAAGGGTTAACTGAGATAAGGAAATAACTATACCAGGCAGCATTTGGATCATCAGACTGTTGGCAAAGTGGAGGATCGTTTTGTGATCTCTGTTCATAGCACTCGTTTGTCATGGGCTTACGATAGACAGCAATTCCGACTCCATTTACTTTGTCTTTTGTGATTGAGATAACTTCCCAGCACATTGCCTTTGTCAATTTTTTCATTGCTAAAAATATTATCATGAGATGTAATTGTCAGAGATGAAGAGCCACATATAAAATTCAAGATGATCAGAAACGGACTGTACCTTCCCAAATCTCAACGTCTTCGGGAAGTTTTTGGTAGATGGGAGTGGCTGACCAGACAAAGAAACCACCAGGCCGTAGTAAACGATTCAGCTCCAAGAGAAGTTTGCCACCTAGATTATGTAATACAAGTCAAATTGCATTATTTTACAGTTCAATACAAAGGAATTTCTATATCGCGGGCATTCTCAAAACGTAACATAATAAAATTTGATGAACCAGTCTTTTACATAACAAAAGATACCTTCAACATGCCAGGGAACCCTGCAACGTGCACAGTGAACAACATCGAAAACTCTCCCTGGATATGGAAGCCTCTTTGTACCCATAACAGCAGATATTGCTGGAATTCCTCTTTCTAATGCGAATTGAACCTGAGCTTCATGTTCGTCTTTTGGGGCTAGCGACATGGCAAGAACATCTCTATCAAAGAGAAAACCACCGAAGCTAGCAACACCACAACCAACATCTAAAATCACCCGAGAGCGTTTTCCCCAGGCAACCCCAGGTACAGACTACAAATAAAACAATTCAATCCAGCCAGCTCAGTTAAATTACATTTCCAAGAAATTATACAGCACCATGAGGCTGAGCTGATTTTGTCATCAAAAATAGATATAATACCTGTTGTATGAAATCAATGTAATGAAGAGCGCCATGCTTAAACTGGGTCCCGCCACCAGGGAAAGTAAGATATTCACCGCTAACTTTGACCCAGTTTTGGTGTCCTTTGACCTCGGCTAGCTTGGTGTGAGGAACGTTGTGGTACCAAATCTGACGAAAGCCCATGGAAGAAGTAAAGAAAAACAGTAATGAACGTTACTATATGGTCCTGTTTTAGAGTCTTAATACCTTTTCCCTACTCGTGGGCCATTCAATTGAGCGTTGATATCCATCAGGCAATGGCACAACGCATGTAGGTGGATTGTCAGGGCAATGCCTCTCTCTGTGTTCGTAATGCTTGGTTGATGGAAGTTTCCTTATGGCTTGTAAGTTATCAAGACACGGTATATAATCTGGCCCAGCGCTTGTATTGCAAAGTTTCCAACTGAAACTAGTTTGATCACCCGAGTTAGAAGATGTTTGTGCTTCTTTCTCATTTTTCGACTCCGCAGCTTGAGTTGAGAATGCTCCATTTTGGGTCGTTGATTCACTAGAAAGCTCAGATTGAGCTCCTGAAGGAAACGCATCACCAGAATCATCCTTCTTATCATTAGAAACTTGATCAGAACCCTCATCGTTCTTATTATCCACCTTCTCTTTTGTTAGATTTTTATCTCCATCCGTTTTACCAGAATCTTCTTCAGATTTCTTATCAAGTTCATTTTTCTCAGCCGTCTCTTCTTCAGCTTTAGAATCATTGTTTTCTTCCCCATCAAATTTCTTTTCCCCTCCATTTTCTTTATTTTCATCCTCTGATTTCTCTTCCTCATCGGTTTTTCCAGAATCATCAGGCTTATTATTTTTATCCTCTTGAGTGTCTCCCTTAGTGGCATCTTCAGGCAAATCACCTTGATTGTCTTCAAAAGGCTTTGGTTTCTCATCGGTTGAAACATTACTATCTTCGTTTGCATTATCGCCACTATCATTTCCAGCCTCAGACATAGGATTGGTAAGAGGTGGTTTTACCTCGTCCTTGCTCTCCTGAGAAACATCAGATTTCTGAACCGGGACAACTGAAGACGATGTCATCATCCATACCCCAACCAGACATAGGGCTACGAAAACGACGACCGTGACTGTCGAACAGTAGCTTGATGATGATTTTCTGCCATCGACTCTTGAGTATTTACCTTGTGCCATGCTTCGAAATTCTTAGGTTCTGGTCAAAATTATTTGATAAATTCACCTGTGAGACGAAGCAAGGTGAGAATTTAGATCTGTCTTAAAAAATCAATAAAGATTTCATATTGCAATGTGGAAGCGTTGATATGCAAGCAAAGAATTCACCAAATAACAGAACTCTGAAGCACAAGTTAAGAAATTAATGATTCAATGTTCTATAGCTGACCTATTAACAGAAAGCAGGATCTAATTAGGTAACACAATCTGCTCTGTTTTTTAAACCACAATAATCACAAGAAGAAAATAAAATCAGAAATCACCATTTCGTTAATAGATCACATCAATTGTCGAAATATAACGAGTGCGAGATCAGCTTAACTCAAATTAGGACGAAAAATACCAAAATTGATACGTTGACGTATAAAACAAACAAGACACTCGCCCACAAATATCAAACAGCTCAGATCTATAACGCATACAAAATCCGAACAAAGTATCAGCTCCATCATCATCATCATCATAATAATAACCATCAACAAAACCAAACAAATCGAATGTCAAAGATCTCGAAATATTAACAACAACGACAACGAATTCCAGATTCATAAACGGACATCACGAAGAAAACAACGAATCGATCGGTCAGCTAGTGCGTGAGATTGGTAGGTGTGAGATTACCTTTCTTAATACGCTTCCAAAATGCAGAGATCTAAAGCTCTCATTTCATCTGCGAAGCTAAACAACAGTGTCGGTAGTGTGTGAGATTGGTAGGCGGTGTAATCTTGAAAACAAAGCTATGGAATTTCAGGTGTATATATATTTATTCATTTATTGCGATAGCTATGTATTTCATTTTTATTTTACGACTTCTCACAGCTGTATTTAGTTTTGGGAAAGTGTTTATATAAAATATATATTTGAATAGAAACTAAGTTGACACCACACCACAAGAACGCCGTGAAAATCTGTAATTAACTAATACGCGTCGGTGCTATAAATAATAAATTAAATATAGTGAAGTGAATTAAATTGCCTAAGAATAGTAAGTAGAATTAAATTTAGGAAAAGAGTAAGACTATGCATCCCGACAACGATCCAGCCAGAATAACGTGACTATAAAATGTGCTCACACGTATCAATTATATTTAAATTACAAGTTCCTATATCCTATTTGACATTTTAATCATGTAAAATTGTAAAGACATCTTCAATAATAATTGGGCCCATTAAGCGATCTCCCAGAAATTTATGGCTCAAGTGTTATTATTTGGAAACAAAGGGACTGAATTGTAATAGCTGCATTGATTCATAAATCGCTGGTACTGCCGACAACTTCTTTTTTAATTAAATTAGTGTGGTCGAAGTAGTAGGATAATGGAGTTTTAAGAAAAATGCAACGAATATTCGGAAAAGTGATATCGGAATGGTCAGCGCTGCCCGAGGCGACTCCGACGCCTTTTCTTTATCGTGTTAATGGCAACGACGATCTTGGGATCAGAGTCATCGCCACTGATTTTCGATCCAACACATTCGAGGTGGTCAAGTCACGGCAACAGCTCGAAGACTTGGTATCACTTTTTTCATTTTTCGCCAGTTGTTCGTCTAACCTACTCTCTATATTGAGCTATTATCCGATTCTTGAGTTTCCCTGTGAGTGTCATTGGTGCTTCACTGGTGGAAAACGAGCTAGTTTGCTACTTGCTCTCACAGAATTTATGATGATTACACCCAGTGTTTGGGCTTGAGGTCGAGATACTGTTGATCAAGTCTTATGAGTTAGAATGGTTTTGGTTGCTAAAATTATCAAGCTTGAAGGATTGTTTTTGTTAGTTGACTTTGAAATAAATTGGTATGCTTTTGGTTAATTTGCGCGTTTCTGATTGTCTAGTTGATGTCTAGGTCACAATGTTGACCTCTGTGTGTTTGGCATTGTAGTATTCTGCAAGAAGAATACAATTCAGACCGACATATGCAGACGCTTACTGACATCCTTTTATTTGTCTGGGTTAAACCTTCTAATTTATGTAATAAGCTTCTGTGTTAGTATTCCAGGTTGTTGCAATTGCCCTTTTTCGTTCTCAGATTGTTGCCATTTGTTTCTTCAGAGGGATGATATTGGAATCGGTGGCTCTTGGCCGGAATTTGTAGAGTACATCATGGCTTCCTTTAAATCGGGGGATGTGAATCTTAGCCTTGAGGGTTTATCAGAGTCGGGAGGTATTGTATCAATAAGCCTCATTTCTTATCGATGATCATTGTGAATAATACAAAGATGAGAGCTTTATGCTTCCCGTGCAACTCTTACCCGTGAAATTGAATTATCCGATCATGTCTTTTCCCAATCCTTTCTCTTATGTTGCCTACACTATGCAAAGGAATGGTGCCATATTTACATATACACACATCAAAATCATCCGTGTTTGTCAAATGTAGTAATTTCTCAATTCATGGGACCTAGCGTTGGAAATTCGTCGAGTCGTTCCTTTGTGTAATCCGCCTCTTTTTGTTTAGGTGCTTCGCGTGCGAAATTAATCGGCCAAAAAGCAAAGGGGATGCCCCGCATATCTCTTTCCCTCAGTAAACTTGTCACTGGTGCTGCTGGTGAGGCAATGGCCATGCTATCGCTAAAGCTCTATGAAGAATTCAAGGATGTGGAGACTTTGCTTATAGAAGGTCTCTCACTGATCAATTGCTACAAATGATCTTTTTCATCTTAGCTGAATACCACATTTCTCGTGGAGGTTTCATTTTCACATGTTGTCATAAAGTGATGTTGATCATTTTTCGCTTTCGTTCTTTATGTCCAGAAAAAGAGAGCAAAATCCAATTGACCAAGGTTGTAGCTGAACAACAGGTATGTTCACTCCTTCGACTTAAACAGCCATCATTGATTATGCATGCAAAGCTCTTACTGGATTTGTCCGACCTTTCTTAGCCATCTCTTTAATGCCTCATTAGAATAGTCATCTCACAAATGACTATAAATTGTTGTTTCTTATACGAATTTGGAAAATGCAATATATATTTGGTCTTTAGCTTGAGCTGGACTTGGAGAGTTCAAAGATGATGACTAGTTATAAATTTACAAGTCTTTTCCACCAATTTATTCAGGAAAAGAATGCCACTCTGCAGAAGCAGTTGGACATGGTATTCTATTCAGGGAAGCACAAGTCGCAGAAGATCAATGATTCAGACAATAAAAATTCTCATTCACCGGGTATTCTCGCATCATAAGTTGCAAACTTCTCTCAATCATCTACGGTTGCAGTTTTTTTTATTTTTTTATATCTATTCCGTTTGAAAATTATTGCAGACAAGCATGGCGATCACAATTCCAGGTCGACAAAAGTTGCTAACCGTGTCGTACCAGCACATCGAAGGTTTTATAACTTGTGCATATGTTTTTAGCTAATTCTGTCAATATAGGATCTAATGACCATTGCCTTGTTTGGTAGGTCTAGAGTAAGAGGAGTTGTTCTAAATGACACTGAAGATGATCCAAAGCCCAACCCATAAAAGAACGATGCCTGTCTTACGCGTTGTCTAGAAGAAGGCGATTTTAGCCTTCTTTTTTATTCGTTTTTTGTACCGATTTTTTGTACAGGTGTAGACTTGTAAAACTGCAGACTCTGGTTTATGACATTAAATTAGATCTATGAAAGAAAATTTTCAGAATTTAGGTTCCATATTATCTCGAAGAAAGAACAGATTCTCTACATCTTTCATATGCTTAACAAGACAAAGAAGCAGCCTCCCTGCAACCTCAAACTCAGACATGAATACATCTTTTGCTACAAACACATACCTTACATCATTCACCTCAATCCAACTACACCCTGCTTCCTTCTTTAAGTCCATGTCAGCTACAACACTCCTCATCCTTCTTGCATCATCCCATTTACCAGCTGTTGCATAAACATTGGACATCATGACGTATCTTCCTGTGTTTTTTGGTTCAAGCTCAAACAGAGTTTGAGCAGCCATTGCTGCGAGTTCTAGGTTTCCATGCACCCGACAAGTAGCCAACAGAGAACCCCACATGCTCACGCTGTCTGAGGGGCCACAAGGGGCCTTCTTTATCACTTCATACGCTTCTTCGAGTCTGTTCTTTCGCCCAAGCAAATCTACCAAAATTGCATAGTGCTCTTGTCGTGGAGATAAGTTAAACTCACTTTGCATTATCTTCAGAAATCGAAGTCCTTCAGACACCAAACCCGAGTGGCTACAAGCTGATAGCACAGCAACAAACGTCACCTCATTTGGTTTCACGTTTGCTCTTATCATCTTGTCAAAGAGGGCAAGTGATGCTTCACCGTGTCCGTTCTGAGCGAATCCAGTTATCATCGAATTCCACGATACGGTGTCGTCCTTGTTGTCAAGTCTTTCGAACAACCTCATCGAAGATGTCGTATCTCCACACTTACTGTACATGTCAATTAAGGCATTGGTTACAAACACATTATCAAATATTGTGGTGCTTGCAGCTCTAATCTTATGACCATGGATTTGTTTGCCTTTTCTTACGAGCGCTAACTCAGCGCAAGCACTCAAAACACTAACGTATGTAGTATCATTCACATGGACATCTTCCTTCTGCATTTTAACGAAAAAGGACAGAGCTTTTTCACCTTCGCCGTTCCTCACTAAGCCGTTGATCAGGGCAGTCCAACAAACCTCGTTCTTAACTGTCGTTTGATCGAAGAGCAAACAAGCATCCTCCATTTTACCTGCAGCATAATAAGTAACGATCATCGAAGTCCAAGACACGACGTCTTTCTCCCTCATGTGACTAAAAATCCTCCAAGAACTCTCTGGCACAGCGCATTTACCATAAGCATCTATCAGAGAATTACGAACCACGATATTCAAATCCAAACATGTCACAACACTAATTCCATGCACCTGTCTTAACAGCTTCAACACATTCGACCCAACACTTGCTTTCACCAAACCCGTGATGCTAACTTCGTCCAAGAAAATGCCATGCTCATGACTACTTCGTAAATGCATTCCTTTGCCCACTTTGATCGCTTCCTTGTAAGACCCACCTCGGAGAAAGCCCCAAAGTATGCTATTGCAGGTGACGACATTTGGTTCGGGCATTTCATCAAACAGCTGATGGGCTCTTTCCAAGCAGCCCATCTGACAATACACTGAGATCAGGGTATTCCAAGAGCGCGTGTTCTTGGTCGGGATATCGTCGAAGGATTTACGGGCATAGTCTATAGCGTTACATTCGGAGTAGAGCTGTACCAAACGGTTGCTGAGGAATGTGTCGACAAAGAGAGCTGTTTTGATGATATGGGAATGCAGTGTTCTTCCAAACTTGAGATTCTTAGCCTTGACACAGCTTGATAAGAGGGCTGCAACTTGATTATGGTGGTGGTGGTGGTCATATCGTTGCATGGAATTAGTTTTGGCGAAAGAAATCAATATACTTTACTGTGATGATAGCTCATAAATTATGGTATTCATTCAAATCCACACACCTGCATACATAGATATGACACACAGACCAAATCCATTCAAACAAGAGTCGTCTTTTATTACACCACTGTGATGACGTTGACGACCAAATGCCAAACAAAGACTAGAACAGCTTAAACACCTTCGTCAAAGTGGTGAAGTTGAACCTCTTCAGATGATGACTTCAAAGGCTCGTACTCTCCACGATAATAACCTTCGAGACGATCAGCCAACAATGACATGTCGATAGTCTCGTGGTGATACGATTTGCAAACAAAATATACAATCGTCTGTGTTATCAAGGCAAATAGCATCCATATAGACATCAAAACAAGAGACAAAACACTAAATACGAATCTGCTTGCAAGCCCGTAAATATTATTATCTCCACTTTGAATAACCCAAAACACAACTATCA
Source organism: Lindernia subracemosa (assembly GCA_028392965.1). Classification (NCBI taxonomy): domain Eukaryota; kingdom Viridiplantae; phylum Streptophyta; class Magnoliopsida; order Lamiales; family Linderniaceae; genus Vandellia; species Vandellia subracemosa. The sequence goes on along the minus strand of JAQPCC010000167.1, from coordinate 52,141 downwards.
ACTGAATCCCAGAAGAGATAACAACGAGCCCGAGAAAAAGCGAGACGGAAATTCCCATTTTGCCCTTGATCAAGGCCTTGCTCTTGTACAATGCTTGAATCCCATAGCTCTTCTCCAAGATAGAGAGAACAATGGCCAATAGCCACGTCGCAGTGAGGCATATCAATCCCACTATGTATGCAACTACGAGCATTGGTACGAAGACAATACGTAGAGTAGAAGAAAATAAAACGCATACTAGGATCACGACTAGGACAGATACTACGCTGTAAGCAACGAGAATGACGTAGTTCCAGATGAAAGTGATCATAACTTTCTTCCATACCTTTGGAACGATATTCATCACTTTCTTGAAAGACGTCTCTTTCGCCGTGTAGATACACGCAACGGTATAAACAACTGCTGATGTTGAAAGAAGAGCGAGGATCCCGAAGATGATGAAGTAGGCTATTTTGAGCGCGAGAAAGTAAGCCAAGTCTGATGTTATAGATATCGAGGCTTCTTGGCGAGTGTTATTCAGGAGCTGCATCATGAATATCTTGTGCATGATGTTAAGGAAGAGAATTTGAGATATTTGAAGATATGCCAAGTGCATAAATGAAAGGGGAAGGATTAGTGCTAGTGTGATCTGCATGAAGATTTTTCTCGTTGATGAGATTATGCTGCATGATTCTTTGATGATTCCGAGGATGCCCAGTGATTGAAAATCTTCTTGTTTCATGATGTTCATCATAATTCGGTTTGGATGAAGTGGATTATTAGTGGACGGTGATTATATGATAATAACATACAAAGAAATTTGGAGTATGTGTGAAAAAAAAGATAAAGAAAATAGAATAAAAAAGTGTGAAAAAAAAGATAAAGAAAATAGAATAAAAAAGTCAACTTTTTTACCTTATTGATTGAACACAATAAATTATCAACAGTTAGAGATTTCATTTCACCAGGGAAGTTTTCCGATCATATAAAGGTCAAGATATTATTTTCCGTGGGTGTGTAGTCAATACTGGTATATGAATAGATTTATAGGCGAGGGTTGGTTTCATGCGTCTATGTAAGAATTTCAGACGATTCCTAGTCTAGGCAGTCATGATTTATTGAGAAAAAATAAAGGCAATGTCGTCGTCATTGATCACACGTTCTACTTCTTTGCTTAACTTCATTTAATTTCGTTGTTTTGTTACATAATATGACTCTATGAGCCTAATCTTGAAAGGATTATGATGGTTCGTGGAATCGATAACTGCATGGAACGGTCAAAAGCCCCTCGATTATTATTGCATTTGTTGGAGATACTTGTAAAGAATATATTGGACAGAATGATATCATTTACGTATCATCATCACCACTTCCATAACACGTTTGAACCACACTTGTTTTTGTCCACACCAACTGCAAATAATCAGTTAGGAATGGCGCGCACTTTATGCAACACAGAAAAGTAAAGATAATATATGATAAGGTAAGAAAGACGATGTCAGGAATGAATGTACTTACATGTATGTATGTATGTCTTTATACTGCACCTTTTGCTTGGCAACCAGTGAAGTTCTCGGGCGGGGAGGGAATTTGCATGTTATGTTCCGAACTGATACTTTAGCCTGCTGCTGCTGGGCTCTGATGATGACTGCTGATTGACCAATAGGTACTGCTCCCTTTAGAGTTGAGCTCAGAGCCACCACAAATGGCATACTTGCATGTCAAGACGCTACCCATTTTTATGCTGTATAGAATGAGAGCAGAAAGATTGAAGAAATTTTGGAAATCAAGGCTTGTGGTGGGTGTGAAGATAAGGTGAGATTGCCTCATTTTGCTGTTCTCTGTAGTCAACTTCTCGTGGACATCATAGATTAGTTTATTGAGCTTCTAATGCTATCTCATTGCAACGTTATTTGAGCAACAAACACTGAAAATAACCTAACAACTCCAACCAACAACATAGTACGGTGAAACAACATATCCAGACAGCATAAAACATAAGTTTACGGTCCAACATTCCTTAACAGAATAAGAAAACCAAGTTCAACAAAAGAGCAGAGCCAGCCAATCTTTCAGTTACAACTTCCGGCGCCTAAAAAGTCGATGAACTCGACGTTTTTGCCACCTTTTCCTTCCTCGGACTTAGAAACTGGAAATAACTCCAGCTCAGCATTAGCATTCGCATCAGACATCAAAGAGTCTCCATGATGGTCCCAACCATAGCTAAACATATTCCCAGCATTGACCCCTTCAAAAGAGTTAGGATTGAACCTGGCCATACTGTAAAAAGACTCTGCACCCGCATATGATGATGGATCATTCCAGGTTAAGGGCATTGCTTGTGTACCCTGTTGTATGCCGTTGAAGCTCGATGGAATACCACGGTAATCAGCATCTGGGCAGAGGAAGCTGGAAAGGTGTGAGTCAATGGAAACTGCTGATGAATCCTCATTAGTTGATCCAGAGCCATGCTGCTGTTCAATGGGAGCGAATTGAGCTGCATCTTTGAAAAACCTAGTTTTGACCAATGTATGGTACTGATTCTTCAGTTGGTTATCAGTTCGACCGGGGAAGAAATGCACCATTGATGCCCACTTGTTTCCGAAATCTTGTTGGAGTTCAAGAAGCCTAGCTTGTTCCACAGCAGTAAATGGCGTTTTCTTGATATTGGGATCTAAATGATTCATCCACCTCAACCTACAGCTTTTCCCTAGGAGAAAGGAACCAAAAAAATCCATACAGTCACAAAGTTCATAAGGAATTACAAATTAATTTCAGAAATCTATATCCAGAGATTTGATCGAATACCTGTTCTTCCTTGGATCTGTCGAGCAATGAACTCCCACTTCCCAGGACCATGTTCTTCAACGAGCTTAGCTAACAGATCATCTTCCAAAAATGTCCAATGGCATTTAATGTAAGGACGGCGCTGTTTGCCGCTAGCTCCAGTACCTTCTCTGATGGCTTCCATAGCAGAAACTTGCGACTAAGGCAAGGTTCAATCGCTACCCTATTTCTAGGGTGATTATAGAGGCCCAAATGAAATAAATAGCGACAAATGACAAAAGGATGAATGATTTAAAGCTGCAAGGAGATCAATAATCTTAAACTGAATTCGAGAATGCACTGGGATTACCTAAATTCCGATTTAACATTCACTGAATCGCGCTAAAAAGTTTTATTACACGCAACCGAGCAATAAATTGCTCTAACATCCTTGATGAACTTCTTCCATGCATCAAAAGTTTCAGTAAATGCAGGTTTGTCGTATTCACCAAACTCCGGACATGAAGATTGAACCTTTGACAACACGGTTCCATTTACCAATGCTTGCGTTAAAGTGAAAATTGACTGACGGAAAAGATTTTCTATATTGAATATAGCAAAGAATATAAAAGAAAAAAGATGAAAAAGAAGAAATAATTATTTTCTAGTGGATAAGAGTTCAAGATTGCTCGGGAAGCTAATGACTTCTGAGTGTCCATGGTCCGAGAACCTTCTAAAAGCCATCAAAATGTTACAATCATAAACAAACAGAGGAAAACATCAAAGATCAGCCGCGAGTAAGCAACTTTGCATGTATAAGGAAAGCGAACACCATTATGTTTATGAGGTAATATGATCAGTAAAAATTTAGCTACAACCAGACCAGGGTCCGCATAACAAACAGCTGGGATGATTTACATTACACCAACTTAGTAATATTAGCAAATACTAACGTCTCCACGTACTGATAGTGTTGTTAGTCAACCAAACCTAAGTATATCCACCATTCCATCACATAAAACTGAGGGGTTTAAATCAACACATACCGGAGAACCATCGGTCCTAAACGGTAATATCGCGCCGTGAATTTCAAATTTCATTGCTGCATCATGTATTTCACTCTAAAAATGCATCACGACTGAATTCATAATGATCAGGTTGGCCAAAAGGAATCCATACTTGATATAACATCAAAAACCACTTCTTTATACAAGGACATCAGTGAGCACCTTGAAAGAAAAAATATTGGAGGTTTTTAAGAAAGATAAAACTACTCAATCTGTTCAGATAATGGTGCATAAACGAATCTACATCCACCAAGTCAAGCCATATTTCTCGGCACCATTGTACATTACCAAATCATCCTACACATGATTGACGGATAAACAAAAATCCCCACTTGAAGAATTTCTGGGCCTCTGCAGTGGACCCGCCGAGCGTGGGATAACTACGACGGTGGCCCTGTCTCACCAGGAATCTTCCATCTGATAATTGTAATTTCACGGTGGGGCTGAGTTGCGATTTGTGCCGTGAATTGTAAGCTCGTGGCGATGCAACTAGGGGAAAATACGAGGGCCAATATGCATTTTCCGCGGGAAAAGATGGGTAAAATGTAATTTACCACTCATTGGGCCAACCGATTGGCACACTAAACTTTGAAGGCCCAACGCTATGGCAATTTCTTCACATGTGGTCTGGTGTGGCATGAAATTAGAAACTACAAAATTGCTCACATATATAGTTAATTACAAACTACAAAATTGAAGTTAAATGTTTATTTAATTTAGGAAAGTTCCTTTTTCATATTCAAAAAATAAATAAACTTCCTTATATCTATACTTATATATATATATATATATATTCATGTTTCGGATGTATATTATACCATGACTATTAATGCTCCTGTCCGTGCTGAGAATGAACAATCACAACCAAAGGGGCACAAACGATCTATGGCCCAAAGCAATGAGTCAATACATTCTAAATGCAAATAAAGCTCTGTCAAAAAAACAAAATTCATGGATCAAAGGATAGAATCAGCCTCATCTGTTATGACCATAGAAGCAGTAGAGGTTGTTTAAACATAATTCAAATGACATATTTGGGAAACCATAAATTTATAGGCAAAGGCACAAAATTGAGAGAAAAAATTAACTTAAGAAGCATCGGTGTTTTTCTTGCCGTCCTCCTCGGCAGCTTCTTCGAATGTCTCGCCCTCTACAAGTTCTGGCACCTCATCATCGTCATCATCCTGGGCTCCCGCTGTTGCACTCGGGCCAGCTCCAGGGGCTTGCTTCTGGAATTCCTCAGCCAATTTCTTCAAATGCTCCAGATTGTCAGGGCCTGAGATTTTAAAATTTCGATTGAGCTTTTTTGCGACGGTCAAGTACACAACAACAAAACGTAACGAAGGAGAAAGAAATATTTAGATTTACCCAATTGCTGAATAATTTGAGGAAGGATGTCCTGTAATTCTGAAATTAACACAAGCATATAGGGAAAATATTAGGAATAACAAATACTTAACAAACATAATATACGCGAATTCCGAGCTACTAAATCGGTACTGAGAAGGGAAACATACTCTTGGTCTGAGGAGTGCCACTAACAACCCAAGTGTTTGCAGCAATAGATGCTTGAACTGAAACAAAAAGGCAAAGAACGAATGAGATTACAGAAAAACCAGTGAGGAATAACTCCATCATGTTAAAACTAACAGCTACGGTTATTTCCACCTTTGGGGTTAACAAACTGGATAACAACATCCTCCTTGAAAATATTGACCTCCTCAATCGCAGGTATGGCGTTGACTCCGATTCTCTTCAATGTGCTCTGTATCTTCTTGTCATCAGTGGTGGTTGTCTTGTGAACGGCCTTCTTCTTCCTAAGATCATTACAAGAAACTAAATTAGGCGACTGAAAAAAATAAGTATAAAGATCACTGATTCATCCTTTTGTGTAATCTTTTAGCTCGATGTACAAAGAAGAAGACCAACCTTCTCATTGTACCCTTCCCACCGGTACGGACTACACCGGCCATCTTCATTAATTTTTCCACGTTCATCTGTATTGGCAACAGAAAAATAATCTATATAGTGTCTCCTTAAGCTATCTCTCTAGTAAAATAAGCAAAACGACTTCGATACTATTATATACAGAAGCACGAGACATAAGCCGTATTAAATCCTGAAACACACGCATCATGCTAAAGAAGCGAACGACAAAATGAGGTAAAAGTAAAACTCGTTCTTCAAAAACTACAACACCAGCTAATTTAGTAGAACTAACAATGGAATAAAAACGCATAAGCTGAAAAAACCATTCCCCATAATAGCAATCCTAGCTGTTTCCTTACTACATGGTAAACGGAATACAGAAGCTCAAAATAGCTCAAAATAGGGTGGTCAAGAATCTAAATTGGCAACCTATACAAGCAGCTGAACTATTTAACTGAAAAAAACAGTGTAATATATCCCAATATACTCAAGCACTAAAGCATTTATATTATTGCTCAAAATTTCCAGACAAGGCAACAAATGAGGAAACAAAAAATGCCCAACAAGCAGTAAAAACTGATATTTCGCGGCCACAGCTAAAATAACAAAGGTAGATCGAGTTCTTACGTTTACGAACTGAACTGAGCTGAGCTTAGAAAGCAGACTCCAACGGAGAAGACGGAAAGAAATGTGAAATGTTAACCAAAAGGATAACGAATGAAACCCTAGATGCAAGCGGAGTGGATATACGCAAGTAAATTACACTTTACACCCTTTATTTTCATCAAATTATCGTATGGGATCTAACAATCTCACATCATCATTTTCCCTCCACCAAATAGGATGGTGGTCTGTGCATGACTATAATACCCTCACAACTATAACAATAGAAAATCTAATTATCGGCAATTAATTCACATGAATTATTATGCTTACAACATTAGCTAATATATTTTGCATAAATTTTGAAATTATGAAATGCGTTTATGAATGGCCACTCGTGAAAGCCTCAGATTCAACCACGTGTCTCTCTCCCTCCATAAATTTCCCGTTCTGTTCGTTCAGCCTCTGTTTCAACATTGTACGTTCTGAAGCTCACTACCATTCGATCTCTGCTTCGCAGAAAGAGGGAAACAGTTTCTTTGGTCGCTTATCTCCACCAACAGAAAAATCAATCACGATCGAACGACACAGACATACGATGTTACGCGCCATTGCAGGCTACGGCGAGCTGGTTCATCTCGAATGTACGTACTACTCATTCCGATTTCTGCGTGCATGCATTTCATCAATCAGCTCTATCTGTAAATTTTAGACCTAGTTTGACTGATTTCATGAATGCGTCTAGCCTGGCTCCTGAATCGCCTTATGATAATTTAGTCACTGACATTCTACGAGTTTTATGATCGGGTTGGTAAAAATCTGCCAGCAATTTAGTTCGCTTGCATCTTTTCCTAGTTTGATAGATTAATTTTCTGTCAACATAGCTAAATCCGTGGAAGCATGTTGGTTCCTGATGTCCGTGTTCGATAGATAAGCTTTATAGAATCACATACAGTCTTTAATCAATCTCAGACGAGCATGTCCATGGCATGAGTGACAAATCCTATTCCTATTACTGACGTTTCACGTGTATTCCTTCAGAAATTTGAGGAGGCAGATCACAGGAGAGGAAATTGTTTGATAGGCTAGGACTGGAGAGGAATTCACAGAGTGATTTACTTCAGCTGAGCTGAGAATGGCGGCGTCGGGAGCTGGCAACCACGAACAGCCGTCTCTGACGCGACGGGCATCACGCAGTGCGGCCATGACGACGTTCTCGATGGAGGTGTTTGACAACGAGGTCGTCCCGTCCTCCCTCCAATCAATCGCGCCGATTCTTCGCGTCGCCGCTGAGATTCAAAACGAACGTCCTCGTGTTGCTTACCTTTGTATGACTTACATGAGATTAAAATCTTTAGTGCGTTTTTTTTTTACCTGCGACCATTCACGATGGAACGAAATTGCTGCGCGTAGGTCGGTTCTATGCGTTCGAGAAAGCACACAGATTGGACCCTAATTCCAGCGGACGTGGTGTGCGGCAGTTCAAGACCAGCCTGCATCAGAGATTAGATCGGGTAATCATTTTTGAGTTTGTTCTTTGACCAGATGCTAAATACAAGTTTTTGTTATTTAATATGTAGGAATTATACTATCGATAAAGATTAGAGACAATTTATGACCAAATTAAGTGACAATTTTATTCTTTTAATTCCGTAACTGATGCCAAATTTAAGCTCTACTATTACCTCGGAGTATCTTTAATTTCCCCTAGTTCCGAGTCCTTTTGTATTCGTTTGAAGTAGTTCTTATCAAAATCGAAAGTTGCATCTAGAAAATAAAAGAATGCAAAAACAACCACGGGCAAAGAGACAGAGAACGGCTCTTGTTGGTGAATGAATTTCGAATTAGGTTGCTGGTTTGGGGGTAGGTAGATATAGCAGAGTCGGGAAGATCAAAGATATTGGTTCACGAATATATGTATATTTTTTCTTTTTTGCTGAGATCATTATGCAAACAATTTATGGAATCTGTTAGGACGATGCGTCTACTCTTGCTGCAAGAGTCAAGAAGACTGATGCTCGGGAAATTGAGAGCTTTTACAAGCAATACTATGAGCACTATGTTCTGGCACTTAACAAAGGGGAGCAAGCTGATCGGTATCATCTGATACTCCCTCTTGATATTATTACTGTAGAAAAGCAGAAGTTCTTGTAAATATCTACTAATGCTATTCTTATATTGTCAGAGCTCAGCTTGGAAAAGCTTATCAAACTGCAGGCGTGCTGTTTGAAGTGCTATGCGCTGTTAATAAAACAGAAAAAGTTGAAGAAGTTGCCCCCGAAGTATGTGTTCCCTTTGATGTTTAATTGAGTATTAGGTCATGAACATAGTTGTACATTCCTCATTAGTTTGAGGATAAACTGAAGTCACAAATATTCAAGCTAATTTTTCTTTTCAGATTATGGCGGCAGCAAATGATGTCCAGGCCAAAAAAGAAATCTATGCTCCGTATAATATTCTTCCCCTGGATTCGGCTGGTGCATCTCAGTCAATAATGCAACTTGAAGAGGTCAGCGATCCGTTGTATTATAGTTGCATTTCCTAATCTTTACACATTTACTTCAGGCAGTTTTCCCCTTCTAAAATTCCAGGTTAAAGCTGCTGTGACTGCTTTGCGCAACACTGATGGCTTAACATGGCCTGCTTCATTTGAGCAGCAACGTCAGAGAGCCGGAGATTTGGACCTTCTTGATTGGCTGAGAGCTATGTTTGGATTTCAGGCATGCTTGGTGAATTGTTGAATGATGAGTGTTGTCATAGAATAACAATTATATCGTGTTGTTTAATTGTTTTTGCAGAGGGACAATGTCAGGAATCAAAGAGAGCACTTGGTATTGCTGCTTGCCAATATCCATACAAGGCTAGTCCCCAAGCCAGAACCACAAAACAAAGTATGCATAATCAATCTAACTTCTGTGTGGATTATGATTCGGTTAATATATATTTTCTGTCACAGAAATTATGAATATTTACTGTATTGATTTCATAATTAGCTGGAAAAGTAAGTGACTTGTGACCAAGTATTTTGGCATGTAGCTCGATGATCGTGCTGTTGATGCTCTCCTGAATAAGCTTTTCAAAAACTACAAGACATGGTGTAAGTACTTAGGAAGAAAACACAGCCTAAGGTGAGATAGAGGGAGTTAACTTCACTCGCATGCTTATTATGATTTATTGTTAAAGTCAGATTGAATGATATCTACATTTTACTTCTTATAGGCTACCCCAAGTTCAGCATGAAATCCAGCAGAGGAAGATGCTCTATATGGGACTCTATCTGCTGATATGGGGCGAAGCGGCTAATGTTCGCTTCATGCCAGAGTGCTTATGCTATATTTTCCACAATGTCAGTGTCTTATTCTTTCTATCTTTGGAAATTGATGGATCAAATTTGGACAGCATGCATCTCTGTTACTGAAATATAACAACATTGATATCATGCAATGACATATTTAGATGGCATATGAGCTCCATGGACTTCTGGCTGGAAATGTCAGCATTGTTACGGGCGAAAATATCAAGCCTTCTTATGGCGGTGATGATGAATCTTTCTTGCGGAAAGTTATTACACCTATTTATCGAGTGATTGAGAAGGTATTCTTATGGTCTGGTGGAATACATAGTTTTTCCTCAGAAATATGCTCTGCTGATAATGAGTGTTCGTCCGGCTACAGGAAGCCAAGAAAAGTAAAAACGGGAAAGCTCCACACACCGCTTGGTGCAATTATGATGATTTAAATGAGTATTTCTGGTAAGATTAACTAGAAAGTAGTTTTAGTCATTGGGGTCTGTCTTCTACTTATAAATCTGACTTTGCGTGATATATAGGTCGCCGGATTGCTTCTACTTGGGCTGGCCAATGCGCGATGATGGAGACTTTTTCAAATCAACACGAGATGTCGCACAGGTGAGGTTAATATTTTTATTTGAACCTGGACAAGTGAATTGGCTGTCGCTTGAGTTTTTAGTATCACTGGTGTTCAGGGAAGACGTGCTTCTCAAAGGAAGGCTGGAAAGCTTGGGAAGTCATTTTTTGCAGAAACTCGTTCATTTTGGCATATTTTCCGAAGTTTTGATCGTCTTTGGACTTTCCTCATACTTGGGCTACAGGTAACTAGTGATAAAAAGGATGTAAACACAGTAAACGCATGTGAAATGATGTCATAGCTTTCAAGTTTTTTCTGTTGCAGATCATGATTATCATAGCCTGAGCTTTCAAGTTTTTAGTCATTGTTTTTAGTCATTTCACAGGCTGAAGAAAACACAGCCTGTGAAATGATGTACAAGACATGGACATCATTTCACAGTCATTGTAAGTACTTAGGAAGAAAACACAGCCTGAGCTTTCAAGTTTTTTCTGTTGCAGATCATGATTATCATAGCTTGGAGCAATGTTTCTATATTCAATATATTCCAAAAGGATGTATTGTACAGATTGTCAAGTATTTTCATTACAGCAGCCTTTCTCCGGTTCCTTCAGAGTATGTGGTTTTCATTTCTGAAGCTCAATGAAGCATCGGAACATATAGGGAGAACTGTTGATAGTTCTTGAAATATTTAGCATCTTCTGAAAGAGGCATTTTTATGTTATGGCAGCACATTTCAGTTTCATATATTTTTTCCCTTCATGTTGACAAAAAAACACTTCTGGAAATGGTTTCAGGTATCTTGGATGTCGTTTTGAATTTCCCAGGATATCTGAGATGGAAGTTCACCAGCGTCTTGAGGAACATTCTTAAGATAATTGTCAGTCTTGCGTGGTCAATAATCCTTCCTATGTGCTATTTGCACCAAAACAATTCATTTTCATTTGGAAAAATCAAGGATTTGGACTCCTTCCTCGATAAAGTTAAGGGTGTACCTCCTTTGTATATCATGGCAGTAGCTATATACCTGCTACCAAATTTACTGGCGGCAGCCTTCTTTATTTTTCCAATGCTCCGACGCTGGATTGAGAACTCAGATTGGCATATTGTTAGGTTTCTCCTGTGGTGGTCACAGGTATACTACACATATATGCTAGCGCTCATTTTTGTATGTTCTTTGACATGGTTGATCTATCAAATTCATGTTTCTGTTGGATGTGAAGCCACCATGCAACGCATGTGACAAAAGCCAATATTAATTCTGAATCACTGACTCATCTAGAACTGAATCCAGGCTACCGACTGCTTTCTAAATTAATTATCTGTCATCACGGCATATTCTCTTATATGAATAATTTCTTATTTTTAATTGCACGATATATCTTATAACATTTCACCTAAATCTTGCAGCCAAGAATCTACGTTGGACGAGGAATGCACGAAAGTCAGTTTACCCTAATCAAGTATGTTGGACCTTTTAATTTTTTAAGCATGATTCATCATATGGCTTGGACTGACATTCTTTTTTTGCTTATTAATAAAATAACAGATATACAATATTCTGGGTGCTGCTTCTGTGCTCAAAATTTGCATTCAGCTACTTCATGATGGTAACTTCACATATGTTACTCCATCGGTGTAGATTCTGGCAACGTGTCTGCTTATTTTGAGTCTTATTTGATCCAGATTAAACCACTGGTACAACCCACGAAAGATATCATGAACATCCATCGCGTTGAATATGCTTGGCATGAGTTCTTTCCTGATGGTGTGTAATTTCCTCTTCGTATTCTATTCTAGAATTAATCTTCTCAGCTAACAACTATAAATATTTTCTTAAACCAACTGCAGCCAAGTATAATTACGGAGCAGTTGTTGCGCTATGGGCCCCTGTTGTCTTGGTGCGTAGTTTAGCCAATGTTATTCTCATTGTGAAAGTCGTTTCTGTTATTGAAAATTAGGAGTCTTCAGCCTCCAAGTCATTATTTCATGGTTGCCACTCTTCTCATGCAGGTTTACTTCATGGATCCACAGATTTGGTATTCCTTGTTTTCCACAGTATATGGAGGTTTTATTGGTGCCTTTGATCGTCTCGGTGAGGTAAGGACCAGTTACTAATTAAAGATCTTAAATATTGGATAAATTTCTTACTTCTTTTCACTTGAATACTTGCCTACTTCTTTGCAGATTCGAACACTCGGAATGCTCAGGTCACGCTTTCAGTCCTTGCCCGGTGCATTCAACACTTATTTGATACCTTCGGATAAAACAAGAAAAAGAGGCTTTTCCCTTTCAAAGCGCTTTCATGAGGTTTCTCGTCACTTACAGCAATTTTTTTTATGCTTTTTAGTTGTCAAGCAGTGACTTTCACGCATCATCTTATTCACCAAAATTTTCTGACATTTATAGGTAAATGCAAGCAGGAGAACTGAAGCAGCGAAATTTGCACAAATATGGAATGATGTAATATGTAGCTTCCGTGAAGAAGATATCTTAAGCGACAAGTAGAGCCTCATAAAAATGATATTTTTCATATAATTTCCGCATATTCAGTTTAGTCTGGCACCATGAACTGAGTCGTAATTTGAATTCTTGCCTCAGGGAGATGGATCTGCTTCTTGTTCCTTATTCCTCAGATGCAAGCCTTGAGATAATGCAATGGCCCCCTTTTTTACTTGCTAGCAAGGTAAATATCCGTTAACTGTACGTTTTGGTGAAGAGTTTTTCTTGATCCTCCATCTTTGCAGATTCCAATTGCACTCGATATGGCTACCCAATTTCGAGGAAAGGATGCTGATCTTTGGAAGCGCATATGTGCGGATGAGTATATGAAATGTGCTGTCATTGAATGCTACGAGTTCTTTAAGCTAGTTTTGAACACTTTGGTTAATGGAGAGACTGAGAAAAGGTCATCTTCTCCATCTTTTTAAGTTGCAAGTTCTCCGTGAGTAGAGTTATCATGTGATACTGTATTTCCAAGGCCTGTGAAATGATGTCCATGTTTTTAGTCATTCTTGTGCATAGCTGGGATTAGAGTAAAAGGCATTAGGATCGCAGTTGTATGTGTTGTGGTGCTTAAACATCACTTGTCTTGAACAGGATAATTGCAACCATCAGTAAAGAGGTGGAAAATAACATATCAAAGAATACATTGCTGGCAAATTTCAGAATGAAATCATTACCTGATCTTTGCAAGAAGTTTGTGGAACTTGTAGAGATACTGGTACGCACCGCTGAGAATCCATATTTCCTTTCCAGTTTCTTGGTGTTGTGTTTCACGTCCGTTAAATTCCTACGATCATTTACGCTGTGCAGAAAGATTATGATCCATCCATGAAAGACAGGGTAGTTTTATTGCTCCAGGACATGTTAGAAGTTGTTACTCGTGACATGATGGTTAATGAGAGCCGGTTGGTAGAAAGTTCTAATTTTCAAAATTTTCCCTCATCTTATTGCTTTGTTGAACCACATGCCATTTATTTTCATTCTCAACACAGTGAACTAGTTGAACTTGGTGGAAAAGATTCTGGAAAGCAACTTTTTGCCAATCTTGTCTTCCCTCCTCCAAATACAGCACAGTGGGAGGAGCAGGTACATGCAATCAATCTCATTTTCAAAATTTTAGTGGGTGCTGTAGAAAAAATTAAACCAAGCTAAGATATTCTTATCCTTTTTACAGATCAGACGCCTCTATTTACTCCTAACTGTAAAAGAATCAGCTATTGACGTTCCAATGAACCTCGAAGCACGACGAAGAATAGCATTCTTCGCGAATTCACTTTTCATGGATATGCCACGTGCTCCTCGTGTTCGCAAGATGCTGTCATTCAGGTGCGTTGCATAGTCCTTTCATTTATCATTTATGTTGTAAAATTATCAAGCTATTTCTGTCCTCTTTCATAAAGATTAGAGGATCTGTTTTAGACATCTTTGCTTGATTGTGCATTCATCACTAAAGAATGATTTGTTTGATTTTTCAATAGCCGCTATGAGATTTAAAAATATCATGAAATTGCCCTGCAATATGCTCCTGTGATAACTTCCTTTTGATCTTTTCTGGCTTCAAGTGTTTTTTCAGAAGCTTGCAAAAGCTTCTAGCTGACACCTTTCTAGGTTTTTTATGATTATCATTGCAATGCTGCACGTTCGAATGCACATTTTTATGAAAATTTTAATTTAGTAGCTGTATCAATTCCCATGGCAGTGTCATGACCCCATACTACAGTGAGGAGACTGTCTTTTCCAAGAGTGATCTTGAGATGGAAAATGAAGACGGTGTGTCAATACTGTATTATCTTCAAAAGATCTATCCAGGTTTGCCTTGTATTCCAATTGAAAAAGGCTTCCTTGCTTCCCAAGCTTCATGCCATCTAACCAATATATGCTGCGCATAGATGAATGGAATAATTTCACCGAGCGTCTGAATTGCAAAGGATCAGAAATTTGGGACAATGAAGAAAATATTCTTCAATTACGCCACTGGGCATCCTTGAGAGGACAGACTCTCTTCAGAACTGGTTTGTTGATTATGTTTCTCACACACACACGCGTACAACAACACTTATTTTCTGATTGATTTAAATTGCATGAAATCGATACACGTTGTGCAGTCAGAGGAATGATGTACTACCACAGGGCTTTGAAGCTTCAGGCATTTCTTGACATGGCCCAGGAAAGTGGTACGTGGAAACATATGGCCAATTTTAACAGGATCATGATTTACAATATCAAGAAGAAAGACCTCAAATCATATATATGTTCATGCCAGAGTTGGCATTGAGATAAATGTGTATCGTTTATCCCATGTAGTGCTAACTGCTAAGATATTTAACATGCAACTACGGACCTCGTTGTCTTGTAGAAAGTCAAAAGAATAGTGAATGTTCTTGAGCCATTCGTGAATTCAAGTTTTAGCTACGTACTACGTAGAACGGAGAAGCTCATTATTGTTTTGAATCAGATTTACTAGAAGGCTATAAAAGTATCATAGGACCGTCAGCAGAGGAGAAGAAAAGTCAAAGATCTATGCATTCTCAGCTAGAGGCAATAGCCAACATGAAATTCACCTACGTAGCCACCTGTCAGAACTATGGGAACCAGAAAAGGAGTGGAGATCGCCGTGCAACTGATATTTTGAACTTGTTGGTTAAGTACGTTGAACCATTCCAACGGAAACCAAAATTTACTTCGATATTTCTTTTTTAGAGTTCTGAGGCTGACTAGCTAATCTGGTTTTGTTATCATTCTCGCACAGTAATCCAGCTCTTCGTGTGGCATATATAGATGAAGTTGAGGAAAGGGAAGGTGGGAAAAACCAGAAAGTTTATTACTCTGTATTGGTAAAGGCTGTTGATAATCTTGATCAGGTACGTATAAGATTCGTTTCTAATTGAAGTAACTTCTGGGTTGGTTGTATCTCGGGGGTGATAAAATTATGTCTCTTTGTGAAGGAAATCTATCGTATAAAGCTTCCTGGGTCAGCGAAAGTGGGAGAAGGGAAGCCTGAAAACCAAAACCATGCTATAGTTTTCTCTCGTGGAGAAACTCTTCAGACAATTGACATGAATCAGGTAGTTTTCCGGAAAGTTGCGCATCCACAAATTTTGTATAAATAATCCACGAATGCTTGTGTCAATTAAGCAGGATAACTATTTGGAAGAAGCTTTTAAGATGCGTAATTTACTTGAGGAATTTAATGAGGACCATGGCGTCCGACCACCTACAATCCTGGGTGTCCGTGAGCATATCTTCACCGGAAGGTTAAATGCTCTTTTTAATAATCTTCAAGGCTTTGGTATAGATCCTGGTTAAGCTCTCTCTGACGTTTCAAGTTTTCTGATGCAGTGTGTCGTCATTGGCTGGATTCATGTCCAATCAAGAAACAAGTTTTGTGACGATTGGTCAGAGGGTGCTGGCTAGACCTTTGAAGTACGTGAATTTTATAGTTGGTTGTATGTGTTTTCTTGTATCTATTACTTGAATCAGATAGATATTTATATGGTCGATAGAGAGGCCTCAAAGGTTATTCTTCGCTCTTTTAAAATCCGAAGATGGACTTAGAACTATTGGAATCGGTAGTGCAATCTACCAATGGCTTCTGAATTGTTGTTAGCTTCCATCAGAGAATGTGGTCAAATGATTTCAGTTACTTCTTAGTCCTTTAGTGCAATCGGTTACTGCTGCTGGTGTGGGCTGAACTTTTGCCTCATCAATTAATTTGGTGATTTTGGAACTGCTCGATTACAGCCTTGACATGTTTTCTTTTTACCCAGGGTGAGGTTCCATTATGGGCATCCAGATGTTTTTGACCGGATTTTCCACTTGACCCGAGGGGGAATTAGTAAAGCCTCAAATGGAATCAATCTCAGTGAGGATATATTTGCTGGTAAGGAGATCCTCACTTCCTTGCACTATTTTTGACAGTATATGTGTTTTTTTTTTCCTAATACATTTTGGTTTCCTGAAGGTTTCAACTCAACGCTCAGACGTGGAAATGTCACTCACCATGAATACATTCAAGTCGGAAAGGGAAGAGATGTTGGACTCAACCAGATCTCACTGTTTGAAGCAAAAGTTGCATGTGGTAATGGGGAGCAGACTCTCAGCCGTGATATCTACAGATTAGGGCATCGTTTCGACTTCTTCCGCATGTTGTCAAGTTACTATACAACCACAGGGTTTTACATGAGCTCAATGGTAATATTTCTATTCGTTCAAATTAGTAAATCTGCATTGATTGTGGGCCACTCGTCTTGGCTACATATCTGCGCCTTTTCCAGAGCCCTTGACACAAAAATCTACATTTTTTACGTATTATTATGTCCAAAAATTATGCTTTAACCACATACTTCTTTGCGTATGCTATGCAGCTGGTGGTCCTCACCGTGTACGTATATCTGTACGGAAAACTCTACCTCTCACTGAGTGGACTAGAGCAGACCATAGTCAGATATGCACGATCCAAGGGAGACGACGCCCTCAAAATCGTGATGGCATCTCAATCCCTCGTTCAATTAGGTTTGTTGATGGCACTCCCAATGGTCATGGAGATCGGTCTAGAAAGGGGATTTAGAGCTGCAGCAGGAGAATTCATAATCATGCAGCTCCAACTAGCACCTGTCTTCTTCACCTTCTCCCTTGGCACAAAGCTCCACTACTTCGGTCGGACTTTGCTGCATGGCGGGGCCAAGTACAGAGCAACAGGCCGTGGCTTCGTCGTGAGGCACGAGAAGTTTGCAGAGAACTACAGGATGTACTCGAGGAGCCATTTCACCAAAGCCCTCGAGCTGATGATCTTGCTCATAGTGTACCAAGCTTATAGTGCTGCTGTACCGGACTCAAAGGCCTATGTGTTCCTCACGTTCTCCATGTGGTTCTTGGTGGTGTCGTGGTTGTTTGCTCCGTTCCTATTCAACCCTTCAGGTTTCGAGTGGCAGAAGATCGTGGAGGACTTTGAGGATTGGACGAAATGGATAAGCAGTCGTGGCGGGATTGGTGTTCCGGCGAACAAGAGCTGGGAATCATGGTGGGATGAGGAGCAAGAGCATTTACAGCACACTGGCTTTTCGGGGAGGCTTTGCGAGATTTTCATGTCTTTCCGTTTCTTCGTTTACCAGTATGGGATTGTGTATCAGCTGCGTGTCGCGCAACACGATAAAAGCATCATAGTAAGAATTATACCATAAAAACCTTTCTTTTTGTGTGCCGATCAAAATATCTAATTTATCTCGGGGTGGATTTCTTCAGGTGTATGGTTTGTCTTGGCTTGTGATTGTTGCTGCGATGCTTACATTGAAGGTATGATCTGGGCTCGAGGGTGAGACCAGCAGAATTTTTGAAGTAAAAAACATCATTATATGCTAACATTCATTATGCATGCTGCAGATCGTGTCGATGGGAAGGAAAAAGTTCAGCGCAGATTTCCAGCTGATGTTCAGACTGTTAAAACTGTTCATGTTCATAGGGTTTGTGATTGCACTCATCATATTCATCAAGTTCCTGGACCTCACTGTTGGAGACATATTTGCCAGCTTGCTAGGCTTCTTACCAACTGGATGGGCTCTTCTCCTGGTTATTTTCTCTTCAGTCCCAAGAGTTTTATTTGCATTACATTTGAAAGAACCAAATAATAAGAGAGTTGCTTTTTGTGTTTTGGTTAGATTGCTCAAGCTTGCAGGCCGATAGTGAAGGGGTTGGGCATGTGGGGTTCGGTGAAAGCTCTGGGGAGAGGGTACGAGTACTTGATGGGATTGGTCATCTTCACACCAGTGGCTGTGTTGGCGTGGTTCCCATTCGTATCAGAGTTTCAGACAAGGCTTCTCTTCAACCAAGCCTTTAGCAGAGGTTTACAGATTCAACGTATTCTTGCTGGTGGTAAAAAGAACAAGTAGCTTTTCCATTTCATACAAAGAAGAAAACACAAAAGCCTAAGCTTCTATACCAAGTAAGAAAGAATCTATCATCCACATATTTTACATTACAAGCTGGCTATTAGAATGAAGCACACACAACACAACAGCAGACTTGTACTGTACCTAGTGTCAAGTTTCAAATAGCCCCTAAGAAACAATCTTCTCCATGCACCTTACTAAGATTCGGGCATTCTGTTGCTGTTCTTAGAGGAACAGCTGAACCAATCCATAAAACAGTTGGTACTGCACTGCTCCTTCAATGGAACTTCTTCTAACACCTTCACATCCAGACCAGACCAGACCAGACCTTTCATGAGTTTCAACCTCGTCTCTGATCTGCAATGTACCTTCCTCGTTCCCATTGCGATAAAAACCATCGGAGTGGAGATGAGGACGACGACTTCTCATAGTACATTTCAACCATGGCGGCCCAGAGATGTAGGAATTCTTGGGCCATTGGATGATATCCATTAAGACCTCGAACACCCAATTCATTCATGCATGCCCCTGACCGCGAATTGCAGATGAGAGTGAGACAGGACTTGAAAATCATAAGTAGATAGATGGATCATCATCCATCATCCTTGTTCACGTTTAGGCAAACAATAAAGAGGAGAGGAGAGGAGATGCCTCTGTTGAACTTGAGGAGACCATCCATTCGATACCTGAACTGAAATATATAAGAAAGAAGAAGCACTGTAAGAAAACAGTCAATCAATCAGAGAAGAAAACATGGAAGGAAGAAACCTTGAGGAGTACGTGGCACGATAAAACCACATCCCAATCTTGACTTGACAAGCCTCCTCTCCTCTCGATCGATCAAGATCATCGATCAATTCAGCTCAAGAACCAACCAACGACTGCCCATGGATCTTATTGGTAACGGTGGTTCCGTTTGTTAGGAAGTTGCGCTCCGTTGAATTATCGGGGATACCCAACCCAGGGAGAGGATTCTTCGGGCCTTGGGGGATAAAATCTCGGCCTTCCTCGTATGTATCGATCTTCTTAGCGTTGTAATTCTCTTCTCAGGGCTGAGAGGCGAAGTTGTGAAGAAGCAACACCAAACAAAGAATAATGGTATATCTATATGGTGGAGAATAATAAGATGAGGACTGAGGAGTATTAATAATTGATCGATCGAGTCGAGATATAGTAAGCATGCATTGCACCTGCATTGTCGTATGAGGAGGAAAGGAAAACAACAAATGAACAGTTCAACAGTTGAGCTGGCATGAGAAGAGAATTTCATTTCCCCCACATTTATTTATTTCACATATATATATATATATATATATATTATGTCCAGAAGTTGGGGGAATATCCAACTAACAAACACGTAACAAAACTCGTGATACTTCCTCCTTTATCCAAAAAAAGAGATAGAAATGACTAATAATATATTATAATCCTCTGACGAAAATTCTTACTTTATTATTATATATATATATAGTCGTTTCGTTTTCCTCAAATGATAAGCACGCTATCTGCATCCGCCACGAAGCAGTTCATCGCCATGCATAGAAGAGTCCCACGTATCCAATACATCACAGGCTTGTGTATATAGGTCCTGCATGCCACGTATGTTTTACGTAGCAAAGAAAATTGCGTATTTATACTTCCACCTTAAAGTTTGTGTCTTAACACACACACAGACGCAGACATATATATATATATATAATATATATATATATATATAGTGACTGTCGTGTATGATCTGTGGATATATCTCGAAAAAGGGCGTTAAAATATCTGTGGTTATTAGATTAGATGTGCATACGTTGTTGCGCGCGGCATCATCTATACAGCCGTCGTCAATATACTAGAACACGATCACTATCAAACACCAAAAGAATTAATCAGCATATATCATCGTCATCATCAGTGGGTCGAATATGGAGAGGCAATCATCTATTGAAAATGAACCTCGAACACTCGATGTGCAGCAAATTGAGCTTGCAAGGGTAATAAAATCCTAGCTCCATTAAAACATGGGCTGAATATATATATATGTGTGTGTGTGTGTGTAGTATTAGCGAGTCTATTTGTCGATTTTTGCGCACGTTTGTTATATGTTAGTTGTTTGTAAGATGCAGGCATGGGTTCATAACTGAAAGCAAGTTCCTAATTCTTTCTTATGTATTATTACTCACAGGAAGCAGCACTTTATGTGGTTAAGACCAGAAGCATAGAAGAAGCCTTCAGAATTTTCACTGAGGTCTGTGTGCGCATGTATATATTAGTATAGTTTTCAAATATATATATTATATATATCTATATATATTCGTATGTGGTGAAAATAATCAACTATATATTGATCGCCAAACTTCATTGCAATGCAACTGTATTATTTATTTTTCGTACAGGGATTACAACCAGTGGTGGGATGCGCAGAGAAGGCAGAAGAAGTAGCAGCAGACGAAGAGGAATTAGTTTCAGTAAAGCTTATTAAGACAACATCAAACGATCGTGTTGTTGCGCTTAGAGATATCGTCTCTGCACCATTCTAGCTGCTATCACAATAATGAACCGTACCTTTCTTTGTTTTTTCTTTCTTTTCCCCATTTTCCTTTACTTCTATTTTCTTGCGTCTCTCTCTTTTCCAAAATACCTGCTTGGGTTCCAACTTATTCATCTTTGTGAGAGCAACTTAACTAGTAAAATGTAAAGAAGGTGCATATATATCCTCCTAACCTATATAATATTTATTTGTTTAGGAGACCAGCAAAAATGCGACTGCTTTTTCTTCATAGGGTAAATGACAATTGACATCCCAATTATTTTTCAAAGTTGCTGAACTAAAAGGAATATAGGGTCGTTTATGACAAATGAATGAGGCAAAACGAATATAAATAGGGGAAATTCCGTTTCAGACCCGATCGAAGTTTAAAATTCCTCTTAAATACCACTTTTAATATTTCTTCCTCTTAAATACCGATCTGCCAAAATATTCCTGTTTAGTACCGAAAAGATATGAAAAGACAGAACTAACCTTACTTAACTGACTCAGAAAAGCGCTATGACTATCATATCAACTGTCGCGAGTATTAAACCAAGAAAGCACGTTATTATACCGGAAACTAAAGGCGCAATTATACTGATAAACAAAGATACTATACCAGATGTCGCCAGTATTATACCAATAAATTATAAAAGCATCATACCAACTGTCATAATTATTTAACCAATAATATACGAAGTGATTTTCGCATATAATACCGTCAAACATCACTATTATACTAACAAATACAAATATTAAACCAACAAAATACTCAAATAACTACTCCTGTAAATCTAATTATATACCGACAGAGCGGAACATTATACCAAGAGAAGTATCAATTATACCAATAGATATTGATTAATTTTACCAATAATTATACCAAGAAAACAGTAATTTTACCAACAAACATGAGAATTATACCAACAGAATACTGAAATTAACTATTTCAGGAAATCAAATTATTATACTAAAGCACATAACATAATACCATCAGCAGTACGGATTATACCAAATAGATACTGATAATTCTAATGAAAATTGTATTAACAGACACCTACATTATACCAACAAATTTAAAAATTATACTAACAGAATACACAAATAACTAGTTCAATAAATATAGTTTTCGCATCTAATACCGTCAAACATCACTATTATACCAGCAAACGAAAAAATTATACCAACAAAATAATCAAATAATCATTCCAGTAAATCTACTAATTACACCAGCAGTATAGAGTATTATACCAACACAAGCACCTATTGTACCAATAGATACTCATCAGCTTTACAAATAACTACACCAACAGATACATTTACTGTACCAACAGATTCCGAAATTGTACCAAGAAATTCATAATTTTGTAAATTTTCCATCCAATTTTTCACCATTTTACCAACAAAAGACGGCATTTTACCAACTACATTAGCTATTATACTCAGAAGTATACTACATAACATAATCCAACAGACCTAATTATTATACCAGCAAATATTGATAAAATTCATTATTAATTATACCAACAGATCTCACTAATATACCAATAAATACTGAACTATTGACTTAAGATTAATTAATCCAACAGACTGTAATTGCAAATGCAACCGGGGTAAAAATTGGGGGTAATTGTGTTACGTAATGGTGAAAAAATCGGGAATAGTATTGAGCGGGATAAATTGGGGCAAAAAATGGTTTAGAGCGTAATTATTGTAATTACATATGTTCGAATTAGAACAAGTTGGTATTATTATTAATTTTGTTGGTGTAATAACGGATCCATCTGTTGGTATAATAAATAGATAAACGTTCTGCAATGCCCGATCTAGTTAATAAATATTTTCGACGGTATAATAATTTGCTGAATTGGTATAATATTTCAATAAATCGGTATAATAAATTGGTCGGTAGGTATGCTGAAAATCAATATGCAATAACAGTTTTAGATGGTATAATAATTTACTGAATTGGTATAATAAATATATAATTGTTCTGCAATCCCTGATCTATTTTATAAAATTGGTATAATATAGATTTTTCTTGGTATTATAATTTCATGAATCAGTATAATAAATCGATCTATAGGTATGCTCACAATCAATTACTATGATAATGTTTTCATAGTAATTAATGTGTTAATTACGTTGTGTCAGCTTAAGATTTGTATAATGTTTTCGTATAATATTATTATAATAATTATTTCGTATAATTATGCTATAATAACATTAAACTAAACAAATGTAATGCTTTGGTATAATAACATATATAAGAATCGTATATATATGTATACTATCATTAAACTTTGAAACCTTGTATAACGTTTTGGTAAGATAGCATAAGTTCTCATATTGGTGTAATCACATTAAACTTACAAACATTGTAATAACATAAGATTTGGAATAGCAGTGTTGTATTAGCATAACATTATAACAACATACTTAGTACAAATGTTGTTATAACATAAGATTTGGAATAGCAAGTGTTGTAATAGATTGACATTATAACAACATACTTGGTACATATGGTGTAATACCATAACATTGTTCTACAACATTGTATAACAACTTTGTTTAACATAAGATTAGTCATAAGCATTCGTTGGTATAATAATCCAAACTGTTGGTATAAAAACAGCATATGTTGATCAAATTTAACCCCACTATTGGTATAATGAATATCATTGATGTTTTATTGGTACAATAAGCCATAGTTGTTGGTATAATAGTGGGGGCCCGCCCCGCCACATTGGCGGACCGCGGGCTCGGCGGACCTGGCCCGCCCAAAGTCAAAATAAAATATAATTTATTATTATTATTAATTAATTAAATTTTTTTATTTTTTCAGTAATTATTAATTAATTTATTATTAAAAACCTTAAAAATTAATTTTTTTTAATGTTATTTTATTAGTAAACTATATGTAAATATATTTTTAATATTAGGCTGGCGGGCCCGCCCAAAGCCCGCGGCCCGCGCGGGCTTGCCGGCCCAGTCCCGCTCACTGGCGGGCCTTAAAATGTCGGTACAATGTCGGTTGATATTGCAAATGACTGATGGTATAATTTCTAGCTTTGTTGGTATAATAAAAACATAAATTTATTAACGACATTTATTGGTATGATATGCAGTACTATTGATACAATAGTTATCTGGTGATATAGTCATCAGCACTGATGGTATAATTTCTACATTTAATAAGTTTAATTAGTTGATAACTGTCGGCATAATTAGTATAAACTGGTATAATTATGACGGGAGTTGGTATAATACTGAACAGTAAATATCGGTCATTTGTTGGGATAAACAAACTGTTAACCAATCATTCATAATTTGTTGGTATAATAACGAAATATGTTGGTGTAATTATTGGTAAAAGATCAGAATTTATTGGTATATTATGTATGTATGATGGTATAATTTTAGTATCTGTTAGTATGATAAGTACGTTTGCTGGAATAGTTATATCGGTACTCAGTTAGTACAATTTTTGGTTTTTTTTTGTATGCTGAGGGAGTCTGTTGGTAAAATTTTGTGTGGAATTGATCAGTATCTATTGGTATAATCGGTACGTCTGCTGGTATTATGTTATGTGCTTTAGTATAATAATTTGATTTCCTGGAATAGTTAATTTGAGTATTTTGTTAGTATAATTTTCATATTGAGTGGTATAGTAACTAGTTCTGTTAGTATAATTATTTGTAAAATTGATCAGTATCAATTGGTCTAATAAATACTTCTGTTGTTATAATGTTCATATTTATTTGGGTATTTTGTTGGTATGATTTTTGTGTTTATTGGTATAATTACCGTATTTGTTAGTACAATTATTGGTAAAATTGATCAATATCTATTGGTATAATTGGTACCTTTCATGGTATAATTTTCTGCCTTGTTAATATAATAATTAGATTTACTGGAATAGTTGTTTGAGCATTCAGTTGGTATAATTTTTGTACTTACAGGTATAATAGTGATGTTTGACGGTTGGCATGATGTTTATATATTTTTCTGGTATAATACTGACGACATCTGGTATAATATCTTTGTTTGTCAGTAGAATTGTGCTTTCAGTTTCTGGTATAATAATGTGCATTCTTGGTTTAATACTCGCGAGTGTTGATATAATAATCATAGAGCTTTTATGAGTAATTTAAGTAAGGCTAGTTTCGTCTTTTCAATGTTTGGGGTACTAAATAGGAAGTTTTTGCCAAATCGATATTTAAGAGGAAAAAATAACTAAAGTGGTATTTAAGAGGAATTTGAAAGTTCGATCGGGACTGATAAGGAATTTACCCATATAAATAAGCAATTCCGTATTTGAAGGCTACATCAGTTTTTTATGCAAGTAAATAGCGAACATTTTAAAAGTACAAACGAACCATAGGGTAGACAGACACAAGAAAGAAGCAATTACAACATTCAAACGAAGAAAGAACAATCAAACAAAGCCATACGATCGACCGGCAACATTTCATCCCTTACAAAATGTTTATACTACAACAAATGTTTAGCTGATGTCTGAACTGTACTGAACCAAGACTTTTCCCGATCCAAACCAAACCCCCCATTGGCTCTTAACGTGACCAACTAAAAGAGCTGCTAATAATTAATGTACTTACACACTATCTATCATTTCAAGGTTACAGATGAAAAAATCGCAGCAGGAGTATAACCCCAATAAATAAAATCGAAACTGTCCCAAAAATAGCTTCTTCAATAAATATATACAGGCTGCAGGCAAGAGTTCTCTGGGAATCACCGTCCATCAAGACAAATTTGCCAAACGCTTTGCTTTCTACAGTATTACCTCACTTGGAAATAGAGCACACGCATCATGCCTTCCTCAATGAAAAAGTGATTGCAAGATGAAGCTAGGCCACTTTCATCTAAAAAGAGAATAAAAACGCCAAAAACGAAACGAAGGCTCCCGAAAAGCCCTTCCCTCTGCTATATCACAATGGATAATAATATCAACAAAAGAAGCACATTATAACTATGATACAAGGAGATGCAACGATATCTTGTGAAGCATTTGTGAGACGGATGAGTCTGGGGATATCGAATACCTCTTCAATAATCTGAAAATCGAGTATTAAGATTTTGCAGTTTCAAAATCCCGTCTATCTCTGGTCACAATATCCCATTTAAGACTTTTTGGTAATTGTCGTATTGCCGTGTTCGCCATGCATCCAGACTGCTGCTTATTAAGGAGAGAACCAGTGACACATTGCTGATAGACCAACATAGATTGGCATTGGCTAAGGGGAAGCACATACGACATATTCATTTAACAATGAAAATTAGCATAAAATAAATCAGACCTCTTCTGTCAAACCAAGATGAAATCTTTTCCTCAAGTTCTGTATTGTCCACTGACCACCCTTAAAACAAGGGAAATCTGAATCCTGCAACAAAATCGGACGTTACAGTTCAATGGGATGGCCCAATTCCATGATACTCCTCAAGATAGAAAGAGATACATACATATATATATATATGAGAGAGAGAGAGAGAGAGAGAGATAATCGGATCGTTTTTACCTGCAGCATTTCAACAAGAAGTATTATCCTCTCAGCATGTTTCCGACAAGTGAGGAAGCCTTGGATGCATAACACCTGAATACACGGATGCGGAACGTGAATGATGACGAATTAAGAAAAAAAACATTTGAAGGCCTGTCATTTTCATAGTCTTTGGTATCTACCTTAAAATAATTGAAAAATTCACTAGGAACTCCTTCAGCATCAGAATCCATACCTGGTAGAAATCAGCAGCAACGATAGATGAATTTCCAGACTCTGAACATAAACTTCGGAAGACACCCCAGATGTATGAAAAGTATTGATGCTTCATTAGTAATATATCTAACCTCAAGAAGTTCACGGGTTAACTTGAATGGAACACTTTCAAAATTCACACCTCCAGGTGAATTGGAAAGCATGAAACCAAAATCTATGTGCATGATGTGGCCTTCTTCATCCAACAATAAGTTCCCATTATGCCTATCCTTCACCTGAGACGGAAGACACATACGAGGGTAGAATGCAGAGTAAGTTAAACGGAAAGTATTTAAAACATATTCAAACTAGACGATTCATCTGTAAAAGATAGCAAACTAGAGAATATCCAGCCATGCTTTCAACGAAGTTCCTCTGCAACGAACAATAGCCCAATATAAGAATTATCCATGACAAAAATAGGCCAAGACCACAATCATATTAAAGGCAAGTATTCACAAATATTTATTTTTGTATTTAAGAGCTCATCTTAAAAAAGATTCAATACTCCTTCAACAAGCAATTTTGGTCAGAATATTGGAATATTCAACAAAATATTGGTTGAGTGAAGGAGTGCATAAAGGTTGGAGTTAGGTTGCTTTAAGAATAATCTGAAGCTTTAAATATGCAGATAACAGCATAGGGCGTTTACCTGCGCAAGCTTAAAGCTGGGAGAATTTTCTTGATACTTAGCAACAAAAAATTCGCGCAGACTTGAAATATTGGGAAATCTACACTTGATTGAGTGGATTGATGCCTGGTGAACAAAAGGTCGAAATTATTAAAAAATTTACTAGACAGGGGCATGCCAATCAAGTCGCTGTAAATTGAGTGGTGCTATCTTATTACTGTGTCAAGGATAGTTTCAATAAGAGCTGTATATGTTAGGATCGGTTAAGGTGTTTAGAGGGGGGGGGGGGTGAATAAACACTGACTTATTTTTCGGTTTGTGCAGTTTATGATGTGACTGGTGAGTGGTAATCGGTTTGTAAGTCGCAGTATGTATTTGAGTGCGCGGAATTGTTTCTGGAAGTTCGGAGCAAAGTCTCCTACGTCTCCCCTTCTTCCCCTCAAGGAAGGATATCATTAGCAACTGGTTTTACACGTTACACGGAGCACTCTACTCACTAACAGTAACTTACCAAAGCTAATGCTACACAGACAGTTGTATACAAACAATCCACCTAAAACTTCAACAGCTTTTTAAAGTCCGTTGAGTACAAATCTCTCAAACTTTCTAATCGCTCTTGATGAACAGTTGAGAGAGAACTTCTGAGTTTGGTTTTTGTTTGTGAGTTGTGTTGTTGATAGTTCAAAAGTTGTGTTGAGTCTTCACGCTCTTGGTATTTATACTTGTTCGGGATTGAGCCGTTGTGTGAAGACTCCGACCAGCTTCCAGACATTATTAAATGTCTTTTCCTAAAATAGGCTGGTTTCAGAACCTGGTTCAGGTTCTCTGCAGACTGCGCCTTTCACCAAAATGGGTATATGTCGGGCCAACGTCTCTTTGGTCGCAGTCTTGACTTAAATGCATTTGTACTGCATTGTTCTCCTTAATCGATGCATATTTGAATTTTGGCCTCTGGCTCCTGGTCTGAAATTGAGTTTCTGACTCTTAAGTGTAAGTCACCAGTTGCCACAGCCTTGAACATCGGGTGCCTGTCTTGAGGACTGGTTTCTAATTCCTTAGGCGTTCAAGATCAGGTGCTCTGCCAGTTCCTTAGATTATCGGGCGCTTGTTTTAAGTTTTGGTCACCGAAACCCCTTACGTTATGGGTTCTAGATTCCTTAACAATTTCCCCCTTTTCGGTGACTGCCAAAACTTAAATACTTATGACTGGAAGAAGGTTTCTTTTCATTTATCATGGAAGTTACAGACTAGTCTATTACATGAGATATGTAAAGAACTAATCTATTTCTTCCTTGATCGTCCCTTGTCGTCTTCCTTCTTCTTCTCCAGCTTCTTCAGTTCTGCCTGAGCCTTTGCAGTTGAAGGCGTCTGCATCTTTTTGTCATGCAACCAAGTGAGCTCCTGAAGCTGTTGTCCAGTTAGGTTGCATGCTATCGTCCTTAAGGACTGAGGATTGTAGATGCGTTCTAGAGGCAGAAGCTCCTTGCCCGAGCGGATCGAAGAGTCCATTTTTGGCAAGATATCATCCGGTAGCAGAGCAGTTTCTTGCTGTTGTCGATCCTGATCTTCTGGTGCATACCGGATAGTGGACATTTGATTCGATCTCTGAGTCGGGCTAGGATCAGGCACTGAGGCATGTCTTGATGACTGCTGCTCCTTTCCTTTCCCACTTTCCCCCTTTTTGGCAGCACCGGAGGCTCCTGATGATTCCAGGTGCTCAACTATTACTGCCAATTGAGCTTTGACCGCCGTCAGGTCCTCCCGGATCGTGTCTTCAACACCCCTTAGGTCAGTGCGAAGAAGGTTCTGATCTTCACTGAGTTTGTCGCACCATTTCTTAAATTCGGTGCGTGTGGCGACTTGCTCAGCATAAACCTTTTCCGATTTGGTCCGCGCAATCTTGGCCAGTATCTCAAGGGTCCTGACCTTAGAATCTGTCATGGTTTGAGTGACCATGAAGTCTTCGATGCGGCGCTGGAGCATGGGAAGTGAGCCGGTGTTAGAAGAGCCGGGGACTTCACTTGGTCGGAGCCTCTTTGCTACTTCTTCGAAGGGCAAAGTGGCTATTGGTGTGGGACAGGGGACCGACTTAGGTTCCGGTGCCGGTAGCAGCAATGGTGTAGCAGAAAATTGGAGAGAACCAGAAACCAATACGGGAGAGGGTGGAGCAGATACCAAGTCTTTGGAGGTCCCTGAAGAGGCTTGTTCTTCGAATCGTGGACTGCTCGCCATCTCAATTGGTTCCGGAAGAATCAGCCGTGACTCAGTGGCCAAAACAGTGTCCGGGTCCTTGATAATCCCGGAAGACCCTACAGCAGGAGGGGACCTGATCGGTTGCATCTGAACTTCAGCGATTTGCGTGGTCCGATCAGGTTCTGACGACACTGAAAGATTGGCGGGATCCGATGGTTGAGCTTGCACGGACTTGGACTGATCAGTGACTTGGAAGCTGGAGGAGTCTGGAAACTGATGTCCCAGCTTGTTGAACTCAATTCTGTACAAGTCCTCCAGCTTGAGCCGTTCTATTTCAAGGCTTGCCAAGATCGCTCGATCAGATGCTGCCGAAGGAGAGACTATATCAAAATTTTGTTCTCTGGTATTCAGATTCTGGACCAGGAACGCCAGGCATAGGTGTAGCCTGAATAGATCTCTGGATTGCAGAAGGACTTCAACATCGTCAATTTCCATACTTTTCATCAGAAAGTCCTCTGTTTTCCTAGCAGCCGCCATCAGATCCTTTTTGATGCGCTTCTTGAGAGGAGTGAGCCTTACATTTCTCCACTCCTCATAATCATCCATGTGCTCATCGGCGCGTGCGCATACATCCTTCAGTGTTAACTCAACTCCCATACCAACATCATTTGTGGGGATGGAAGGCATCTCGACAGCAATTGCCTTCCCTTTCCCTTTCCCTTTGTCGCCTTGTGGGGCAACTGGTGCCGATGAAACAGCCGGTTCCCGTATGACAATACCGGTTGCTTTTGGGCGTTGGGCAGCTGGTTGAGGAATCAGGGCAGTAGATTCAGGCACAGATGTGGCCTCCATCAGTGGTTCAAGCCCTAAGATTGGGTCCGTGATGATGTTGGATATCACCGTATCCAGATTTGGCATCTCGGCACCCGATTCTGATCCCTGCAGTTCTTTTGAGGTGTCTGGCTCAGGGATCAGGTCCTCATGTTGTTGACTTGTTGTTGGACTGGGAGCCCCTTGGTGCGTTTCCTCAGGCTCCGCTCCAGCACCAGAAGCTATCATCGCCACTTCCTGTTCAGGGGTCGCCTCCTTTTTCTTCTTTTCTGCCTTTTTCTTCTCTGCCTTCTCCTTTTTCTTCTCTGCCTTCTCCTTTTTCTTCTTCTCTACTTTCTTCTTTTCCTTTTCTTTCGTCTCCTTCTCTTTTGAGTCAGCTTTCTTCTCTTTCTTCTGCTTCTTCTTCTTCGTCTCCTGATTTTCAACACGGTATCTGGGGCTTGGCGTTTTCCTGCCATTTTTGTATCGGACACTACTTGGATGGCCAGGAACTGTCTAATGGACTCCGTAGTGAGGAGTTTAGCTCCAGAGACGGGTTGGACCGATTCCAGTCTGCCCAGCTTCTCTTTTATTATACTTGTAATTTGAGGCACAAAGTTTTTGAACTGTCGGTCCCTGGCCCGGACTACATTGAGCAGTGCCCCAAACACCACCTTGCCCCAATTTACCGCCAGACCCATCATGATTGCTGTCATGGCTTGTACCTTCTCTGTTGTCAATACATCGAAGGATCATCCTTTGCCAAGAACTGACTTAGCCACCAGATCGTGGAGTAACCGATATGATGGTTTGAGTGCAGTTCGCTTGTCAGCCTCTTTGAAGGTTTCGATCGATATAGCGAAGATACCGGCCCCTTTCTTCCTCATATCGGCATCAATCTCTGATAACGATGATACGCCAGAAGTTGGTAAATGAAAGAAGGTTGAAAACCATTCTTCATTGAAGGAGATGAGGGTGCCTTTGACGGTGGCGCTAATGATTCCATCAGAGATCACGGCGGATTCAAAAAATTCCTCAACTTCGGCCGTCGCCACCTCTGGTGCGCAACCCAAGAATGATCGAAGCCCACTGTTCTGCAGGGCAAGAAGAAGTCGTTCAACATCGGAGTCTGACGAGGTAATGGGCTCGTCATAGTAGATGTGAAGAATATTCTTAAAGAGAGCGCTTTTTGATGTGGCCATGGTTGAAAGCAGAAGTTTTGACGAAGACAATCGAGAGGTTTTAGGGTTTGGGATTTTGATTTGCAGAGAGAGATATGATGGAATGAAGAAGATGATAGGGTCTGGGTTTAAGTAAGGCTGTGAAGGGACGTTTTCTCTTTCCTTCGTTTTCCCGCTCACTTTATCAGTACTGTAGCACATGGTCTGTCCTTTCAGCATTAAATTCACGCAGTCCTCTGTACCGTCAGTTACCTTAAATGTGTTACTGACGTACCCTGCTTTTGTATGTGTGCATTTAAAGGTGTAGTAAATAAGAACAAAACCGGTGAATGGCTAAACGACAAAACAAGGTACCGGTTACTAGAGACCGGATAATTTAGTACTCTTTTGGAAAGAGGTTCCGAAGAGGTACCCGAATGAATTTATATATATATATATATATATGAAATATCAGCTAGGTAACTGATGAGAAGGAAAGAAAATAAGGCAGAGTCTATTAATTAGACCGATTTCGAAGATGAGAAGAAAATAGCCTTTTGAAGGAAATTCCGGTGGAATGAAGATACACCTATATTAATGCAATATTTTTGTTAAAGTGTAGGCAACTGGTTTAGACAATATGCACAGTTAGTTCTGATTAAGACTTATCAAAATCAGTACTAACCCTTTGTTGTGCTGTCTTAACTTCGTTCCCCCTCACTTTATCCACTTCCGTATCGGTTACTGAGATATATCTAATAAACCGAGTGCGTTACGAAAGTAGATGAACTTAGCTTCCGGCAGGGGCTTAGTAAATATGTCGGCTACTTGCTGATCGGTGGCTATGTACTCCAGTCTGATGTCCTTGTTGAGCACGTGGTCCCTGATGAAATGGTGTCTTATCTCAATGTGCTTGGTTCTAGAGTGCAGCACTGGGTTCTGGGAGATGGCTATGGCACTCGTGTTATCGCAGTAGATGGGTGTCTCCGTCTCCGTTATCCCATAGTCCTTGAGTTGATGCTGAATCCATAGGATTTGAGAGCAGCAACTGCCTGCGGCTAGATATTCAGCTTCTGCGGTTGAAGTTGCAATCGAGGTCTGCTTCTTACTGAACCAAGAAATCAGCCGGTCACCAAGAAATTGGCAGGTACCACTGGTGCTTCTTCTATCATTTTGCATCCAGCGTAATCAGCATCTGTATATCCTCGAAGAGTCAGACTTGAATCCTTCGGGTACCACAATCCAACATTTGTGGTTCCTTTGATATATTTGAGGATTCTTTTTGTTGCAGTGTAGTGGCTCAATCTAGGATCTGCCTGGAACCGGGCACATAGACATACGCTGTACATGATGTCTGGTCGACTAGCTGTAAGATACAGCAGTGACCCTATCAGTCCCCGATACTTGGTTACATCTATTCGTGGCCCATCTTCATCCTTGTCTAACTTTATCGACGCACTCATCGGAGTAGTTGCTTCTGAGCATTTATCCATCCCGAATCGGTTCAACAGATCCTTAGCGTATTTGCTTTGATTGATGAAGGTTCCCGATTCCGACTGTCTGACTTGAAGTCCTAGAAAGAAGGTCAGTTCCCCCATCATGCTCATCTCGAACTTGTCCTTCATCAATTTTGCGAACTTATCACAAAGTTTCTGATTTGTCGAGCCGAAGATGATGTCGTCGACATAGATCTGGACGATCAGTAAATGTTCCTTCTTCATGTACCGGAACAGTGTCTTGTCTATGGTTCCTACTTCAAATTTGTGATCAGTCAGGAACTTAGTCAAGGTGTCATACCAAGCTCTTGGCGCCTGCTTCAGACCATATAGAGCCTTCTTTAGTCTGTAGACATGGTTCGGAAACTCGTGATTCTCGAACCCAGGTGGTTGTGCTACGTACACTTCTTCTGTCAAGAGTCCATTAAGGAAGGCACTCTTGACATCCATTTGATACACCTTGATGTCTTTTGAAGCAGCATAGGCTAAGAAGATTCTGATAGCTTCGAGCCGAGCAACTGGTGCAAAAGTCTCGTCGTAGTCTATTCCTTCTTCTTGTCGGTACCCCTGAGCTACTAACGAGTTTGTTCCTTACTACCAGTCCTTCTTCATTAGCCTTGTTCTTGAATACCCATTTGGTTCCAATAATCATTTGATTAGGTCTTGGGACCAGGTACCAGACTTCATTTCTCTCAAATTGTTAAGCTCTTCTTGCATTGCGTCAATCCAGTAGCTATCCTTCAATGCTTCTTCAACCTTGTTTGGTTGGACTTGTGAGATAAGGCATAGCTGAAGAGATTCTGCATTGACTGCCTTCTAGTCTTCATTGGAGCGTCTGTTTCTCCAATGATCAGCTGTCGAGGATGATTCAGTTTCGTTCTATTCCATTTTATATGTTCCCCCTCAGCTGGTGCATTTCCTTCTTGGGAGAAAGTCGCTTGGTTTGATTCAGATTCTGTAGTTGGTTCCTGGTTATTTGAGTTACTTCCATCACATCCAGTATCCTCTAGAGTTATTGATTCGACTGGAGTCTCAGCAGCTGCTGGTTGACACCCAGTTTCTTCAACAGGTAAATCCAGTAACTCAGTGTCTGGTTCTTCATTGGTCTTCTCCTGACTGTTTCAGCTGGAAGCTCCTCATCACTGGAATCAATCAGATTCGTCTCTTCGAGCTGATTGCTTATCCGATTGATATTTCTGAGAGTCTGATCTTCCACGACTGATTCTTCAAATACTACGTGAGCTGACTCTTCAACTGACAATGTCTTACAGTTGAACACCCGGTAGGCCTTGCTGACATCAGAATATCCCAGAAAGAATCCTTTTTCTGCTTTCGCATCAAAGACTGAAAGATGGTACTTTCCATTGTTGTGGATGAAGAATCTGCTTCCAAACGTTTTGAAGTATCCAACTGATGGGATATTCCCGGTCCAGACTTCATATGGTGTCTTTCCTTGCATCTTGCAGATCATGGACCTGTTCTGGTGTAGCACGCCGTATTAATTGCTTCAGCCCAAAATTTCTGTGAGATATCTGCATCGGCTAGCATGGTCCTGGCAGCTTCCTTGAGCGTCCGGTTTCTTCTTTCAGCTAAACCATTCTGCTGCGGTGTCCTGGCGGCAGATAACTCATGACGTATGCCATGGTTCTCAAGGAATTCGGTTAGCATATGGTTAATGAATTCAGTACCCCGGTCACTACGGATTCTATTTATTTTCTCACTGCGTTCGTTCTGAATCCTTTTAAAAAGTTTTATAAGGTTTACAGGGGTTTGATCTTTTGACTTTAAAAATATCACCCATGTATATCTAGAAAAATCATCAATAACAACTAGAGTGTACCTGGTTCCCCCTAAGCTGGTTACCGATATGGGTCGAAGAGATCCATATGCAGTAAATCCAGGCAACGGTTGGACCCAGTACACCCTTTGTTTTTGAAGGTTGATCTGATCTGTTTTCCTAGTTGACATGCGGTACAATTTTGTCTTTTGAAAAATTTATTTTTGGCAAACCTTTGACCAGATCATTTTTCAAGAGAACTGAGATTGTTTTGAAATTCAAATGATTTAATCGTTTATGCCATAACCAGCATCTAGAATCTTTGGCCAGAAGACATGTTGGTGAAGATACCGATTGGTCTTCCCAACGCACCTTATAGGTTCCTCCGATTCTATTTCCGGTTAGGACAATTTTACCGGAACAATCTTTACACAGCATTTATTCTTTTCAAAAGACACGTTAAAGTTATTTTCACAGAGTTGACTGACACTAATCAAATTATAATGTAAATTTTGTACTAAATGTACATCTCTTAGGGTAAGGTTACCGTGAGTAATCACTCCCTTCCCTATTGTTTTACCTTTACCATTATCACCAAAGGTGATGGTAGGCCCGGTGCGCTGCTTCATATTCCTGAGCAGCTTACAATTTCCAGTCATGTGTTGACAGCAGCCGCTGTCCAGATACCATTCAGACTGGTTCAGCTCCTTATTGTATACCTGAAAAATATATATATATATTTTTAGGTACCCAAATTACTTGGGTCCCGGGTGAATTAGGCTCTTAGGCACCCAGATCTGAAAGATCCGAATGGTTCTTCCAGTTCTAGGATCTACCAAAAACTTAGGTGGCTGGTTCCTATTTCTATATCTTAGATCCTTATTATTTCGAGGGTTGGTATGGTAGACACCTTTTCTGATCGAGTTACGTTCTGGTTCCTATGGTTTGGATAAGGTCTCCTAGATGTAGTTCCTGGATTCCTACGTTTTTCAGTTCTAGAGGGTTCTGCTTTGTCTGAAAACCCTAAACCTTTTCTGTTATGCTGTATAGGAACTGGTCTAGCTAGCTCAGGGAGTTTCCTCACAGGATCTATCCTCTTTTCTGCTACCTTCTCAGGAGCTAATATGGGAATGCTAGAAGGGATGAATTGGATGCTATTTGATTTTTCAGGTCTGGCTACTGAGTTGGTGAATGGTTTCCGAAGCCTAAGTCTGACCTATCTTTCCCATATCTCAGATTTCTTGAATACATTCTATCTTTCTAGAGGAATCAGTCCAGGACTGGATGGTTGCACTCATCCTAGCGTTCTCTGCCACTTTCTCTTCAGTGGCTTTCTTCAAGATTTCATTTTCGGCCCTAAGTAACCTGATTTCCTCATTACTTCATCGGGCTGTCTACTTTCTTCTTGGGCTTCCTGGTTATCCTTCAGCTCAAGCTTCTTAACTCTTAATATGAACTGCTTATACTCAGCAGCCAAGTCATTAAGTGCAGCTAATAATTCTTTTTGATAGATCAGAGGAGAATACGTCGGTTACCTCATCCTCAGTCAGGTCAGCCATCAGACACTTGACCACTTCGTTGTCACTGTCTGATTCGTCAGAAGTGCTTGCTTCTGAGTCGGAATCTGCCCATGTGGTCCTGCTATCGGCCACCATCACTTTGTGACCTTTCTTCTTGTACTTTCTTACTTCTTTCCCTTTACCCTTCTTGGGTTGTCTGCATTCGGATGCAAAGTGTCTTTCCTGCCACAGTTAAAACAGGAGATATCAGATTCATTAACATCGGGGGACGTTTTCTTACCAGTCCGAAGATTCTGATCTTTTCTCATGAATCTTCCGAATTTCTTGACAAGAGAGACATGGCCTCTCCACACAGTTCCTCTGCTGTTTTAGCCACAGGAACTTCGGGTGCTACCAGTGCCTTGACCGGTTGCTCAACGACGACTTCTTCCATACGAGTCTGGAGTTCAAACTCATATGCCTTGAGATCAGCGAAGAGATTGTGGAGCTGCATCTGGTTAAGGTCCTTTGACTCCCGCATGGCCATGGTCTTCACGTCCCACTCTCTGGGTAGTGCCTTCATGACCTTTATTGCGACATCTCTTTTGTTCATGGTTCTGCCAAGAGCAGTCAAGTCGCTGATGATGCTGTAAAATCGTTTCTCAAACTCAGCCATTGTTTCTCCGGCCTTCATCTTGATAGTATCATATTTTTGAACGGCCACAACGAGCTTGTTTTCTCTGGTGGAGTCATTTCCTTCACAGATCTGGCACAACGTTGTCCAGACTGAACTGGCCGTTTTGCACAGCATCACATGTCTGAATGTTTCAAGGTCTAGGGTCTTGAATATGATGTCCTTGGCCACACTGTCCAAGTTCATCAGCTTCTTCTCGGCAGGAGTCCAATCACTCCTTGGTTTTGGAATCGTTTGAGGCAGGGACTGGTCTGCTGCATGGGCTATATTAATCTGTGTAAGCTTGGGAGGCCCCGAGACAATAATGTCCCACATGTCTTCATCATGAGCTGTTAGATGGGTTTCCATTCGGATCTTCCATTCAAGGAAGTTTTCCTGGTTGAACATCGGAAGCTTGTTTGATGCACTCATGGTTCCTGCTCTGATACCACTTGTTAGGATCGGTTAAGGTGTTTAGAGGGGGGGTGAATAAACACTGACTTATTTTTCGGTTTGTGCAGTTTCTGATGTGACTGGTGAGTGGTAACCGGTTTGTAAGTCGCAGTATGTATTTGAGTGCGCGGAATTGTTTCTGGAAGTTCGGAGCAAAGTCTCCTACGTCTCCCCTTCTTCCCCTCAAGGAAGGATATCACTAGCAACTGGTTTTACACGTTACACGGAGCACTCTACTCACTAACAGTAACTTACCAAAGCTAATGCTACACAGGCAGTTGTATACAAACAATCCACCTAAAACGTCAACAGCTTTTTAAAGTCCGTTGAGTACAAATCTCTCAAACTTTCTAATCGCTCTTGATGAACAGTTGAGAGAGAACTTCTGAGTTTGGTTTTTGTTTGTGAGTTGTGTTGTTGATAGTTCAAAAGTTGTGTTGAGTCTTCACGCTCTTGGTATTTATACTTGTTCGGGATTGAGCCGTTGTGTGAAGACTCCGACCAGCTTCCAGACATTATTAAATGTCTTTTCCTGAAATAGGCTGGTTTCAGAACCTGGTTCAGGTTCTCTGCAGACTGCGCCTTTCACCAAAATGGGTATATGTCGGGCCAACGTCTCTTTGGTCGCAGTCTTGACTTAAATGCATTTGTACTGCATTGTTCTCCTTAATCGATGCATATTTGAATTTTGGCCTCTGGCTCCTGGTCTGAAATTGAGTTTCTGACTCTTAAGTGTAAGTCACCAGTTGCCACAGCCTTGAACATCGGGTGCCTGTCTTGAGGACTGGTTTCTGATTCCTTAGGCGTTCAAGATCAGGTGCTCTGCCAGTTCCTTAGATTATCGGGCGCTTGTTTTAAGTTTTGGTCACCGAAACCCCTTACGTTATGGGTTCTGGATTCCTTAACAGTATACGAAGAAGCAACTAATACTTTATAAGGGCGCAACCACAATGGAAGACTAGCCTCTTGGAATATATCTAGCATTTTCAAGTGAAATAAAATGCCATTAAACAATAGTATAAATGCCCAATAATCGCAAGAAGGTTATGTGAGCCTCTTAAATCTTTTGTCTCAGTAGTAATCACTTATCATAAATTTACCCTGGTCTTTGTCGCATCGAAACATCACATAGGAGTAGGCTACTAACCATAAAAGTGAGCAATAAGTTGTGCAGCAAGATGCTCCTGCCTACAGTCATCCCCACTCTTCACAATAGCCTAGGCGAAACAAATACAAGTGAGATGATAGGGGGAACCATGACACATTATAAGATATGCTAATGGATGGAATAACAGAATTCATAATTGTCTGATTAATTTGAGAAAATTATTATATAAAATAAGGAGCAGTGGGATAAATACATAATCAGAGCCCGAAGACATCAGCAGTACTTTAATAAACGGTATGTGGTATCTAAAATATTAAGATAGCAACCAAAAAATCAGCGTCTGAATTTCTGATACTTCTACAATAAGTGAAAAATACTTACTGAGTGCAAGTCCCAACTGGCTAATTTTGTGAACGATGATGCTTTGCGCATTCTCTCCTTCTTTAACTCCCAAAGCTCACCAGATAGTGCATCACCAATGTTGGGAATGCCACCATTTGCAACCTTAGGACAAATAAATAGATAACCAAATATAATATACAGAGAAAACATAGAAGACAACTTTCTCCTTGATAAATTAATTAATTTCCTGACCAGCCCCTTTCAGAGGAAGTCCTGGAGGCGCTTCTCCTTTCCTTGCAGCAGCCTGAGTATAGAAATCTAAAGCCAGTGAATAAGATATAATATATGTCAGACCAGTAGAGTATTGGTAGCAGCAGATTACCTTGACTTCTTCAATAGCCACAGTGCTTGGGACACGTCGTTGCTCCTTTCGAGTGGGTTCTTGGTCTACTATGTCATCCATACTAATCCCAGGGTCAGCGGACAAGACAACTCTCACCCACTCCAAATCATTCTGATCCCTTGGTTGACACCCACAATTAGCCTTTCCGCTCTGGCTACAATTGGAAGGAGAAATTGAGGATTGCAATTATGATAGACAGGCTCAGACGGCTTCTCCACAGAAAGGCTAACACAAACGAATTTCACTTTAGCCTCCCAAAACTGATTCATTGCCTGGTCAATAGCTTCAGAGGTGGACCTTGACATCCTATCATAACCATTATGATACATATCGTTTCCAGTCCATAGAGGATAAGCCCATGGTGGAGGCTTTGGCAGCAATGCATCCCCATTTGCTTGTGATATTCCTCCGTTAGATAGCTTTTGTTGATTGGATGCTTCCTTTGTGTGACTAATTCACAACATAAATTTATTATTGCCTCAGCCAACAAATAAAAATCATAAAATTTAAATAATTTTCATTGAAAAGGTTGATTCTCCAAATATTACTCACCTTGGG
Organism: Lindernia subracemosa; assembly: GCA_028392965.1. Classification (NCBI taxonomy): domain Eukaryota; kingdom Viridiplantae; phylum Streptophyta; class Magnoliopsida; order Lamiales; family Linderniaceae; genus Vandellia; species Vandellia subracemosa. The sequence goes on along the minus strand of JAQPCC010000167.1, from coordinate 12,143 downwards.
GCTTCACTCGTCAAAACTTCAATAAAGATCATGTAGGGAGCCTTCTCTCTGGAATTCAAGAGAATGGCTTCATCTTCAGGTATGTGAAGCACGCGATACATACCCTTCCCCATTGGAAAACATATTCCTGTAACATAACCATAAGAATTAAATGAAGGAATGACTTTCCTTAAATTGTTGGCAGTGAATTTGTTAGAAAAATCTGGGAGAAAAAATCTCTACTCATTCACGTGGCTAAACAGAGAAAAGGAAGCACAAAGGCAAAATTCAGGCGACAGAATATTAGTAAGATTAGCACTAGATGTTTGGCATCCAGGAGAACAAAAAAATCTCCTCAGAGCACTAGCAAAAGGTCTTGTAGCATACTAGTCATCCACATAAACTATGATTGCTCTCTAGAAAGTTATTGCTATGCTGCTGAAGTTCCCCACACTATTTTTTACCAAGTACAACACAAGTAATACAATATGACAATCACTGAATGCTAAAAATGCAACATTAAAAACAAAACAATTGGAAGCCATGCTGTATTTACCTCCACTGCTCTGAACATCATTTATACGCTCGTTGACTTCTGCAAGAGACTGGAAAGTAGAGAACTGAAGTTCAGTATGATAAAATAGGACGCACATGTGAAAATGTTGTGGAGAATAGAAGAAGATGAATTCTGAGAACCTCATGGAGAGCGGCTTTGCGATCCTCAATAGGGAAAACATCAACAAGTTCGATGTCTCGCACAAACTTTGCACAAAGTTAAGCGACTCATAGTAGGTCCCTTTCCTAAATTGTGCTGCAGTATTTGGGAGAGGTGGTTTAGCATTTGACTTTTCACTTTGCTGCTTTGGTGAGCCAGGGCATTTCTGCATGATGAATCATTTGATGAAGAGCTAAAGCAATCTTCATAAACCAAAATCAAGGGCCAAACTTGATATTCAGAATACAAATTTATAATCTTTTATAGATGGCGTCGAACAAAACAGACAGTATGCCATACTGATAGCGACGGAAATATTAATGACTTCACCAGTCAAACGTAAGTACACATTTCATCTTTCTCTTTTTGTATACATACAATAATTGCTATTGTTCGTAATTATTTGATAAGGAAACAGATTAACTGACCACTTGGTTCTTTCTCGAAGCATATAGCTCCGAATCCTCTATTGAACGACCACGATCTTTGAACAGTTTCCGAAAAAAATTCTCTGTTCCAGGGCTGCTTTCAAGCACATTTTCCTATGGCTATTATCATTTTCCATTGAATTTTCGGAATCTTCCGGATGAAAACGAAACAATCTGCAGAACAATGAGAACTCTGACGGCTCTTCTTCATCCATGCCATTTGCATGCCCTTTCCGGTCATCATTAGGTCGTTCCGTAAAATCTTTGCTGCCATCAACTCTTTCCCTAAAAATCTTTTTGAAGAATCCTTCTCTATCATCATCTTCCGAACTCTTCATCACTCTCTCTGAATCGTCATTATTGTCATTCAGATCCTTTTTGTCCTCAGATTTATCCTTAAAGAGCTTCTTCAAAAAGTTATCTTTATTGCCTTTTTCCAATGATTTAAATAACATTTTTTCATCTGGATCATTTTTACCATCTCGAAACAACCGTTTGAAAAATCCATCAGTACTGGAGCTAACTTCTTCTTCCTCATCTTTTCTACTCAAAAGCCTCCTAAAAGATCCATCTTTCTCCAACTATGTATCATCCTTATTAATTGATTGCATTGCATCCTCATCTCTACCACTAGTAAGCAATCTCTTTAGAAACCCATTTTCTTTCTCATGGTGGTTCTCCTCATCTTTTTGCCTATCCATAGACTGCCACGCATCCTCAACCCGACTACTACTCAAGAATCTCTTAAAAAAACCACCATCTTTGTCATGGTTCTCATCATCTTTATGCCTATCCATTGACTTCAACACATCCTCGTCCCGACTGTCCCTTAACAATCTCTTGAAAAATCCACCTTCCTCGTTATCTTTCTCCTTGTCTAACGATTTCCTCAAATCCTCATCACGACTGTCTCTCAACAGCCACTTCAGGAACCCACCTTCTCTCTCCGAACCTTCCTCCTCTTCCTTCTCCCCATACTTCCTAAACAAAAGTGCATCTCTCACCTTCGGCCCTGGGATGAACTTCTTAAAAATCTTATCCCCATCCGCCTCTGGTGAACCCATCATTCTCCCGCCATCATCTTGTGGTGTTGTGCTCCGACCTGGTGAAAAGGAAATGACCTCCACACCAACCCGCTTGAAGGTGGGGACGAAGCCAATGACAACAGATTCTGTTTCGACGACAACAACCTATTCAATACCTGATTCTTTCCCAGTGGACTTTATTACTATTTCCACCGTCACTAGAAAACCCAAACACACCATTACTCTGTGGCTTGATCAGAAACGGCCACTCGCCCACAAAAGTGGTTGCAAACTGTCACTTCTCTAGAATCCTATTAGTCCCCTCATCCACATCCTCCAACTCAGCCATAAGAAACCAGTGCACCTTAAGCGCAATTTTCAATGATTTCGAACAAATATCGATGACAAACTTATCTAGAGAGGGGCTAGACTTGTGAATACACATGTAGCATATCTGAAAGAGGTAGCTCTCGATACCAGAAAGAGGCAAAGTGTACATACGATTGCACAAGTAGTCTCTCACACCAGGATGATCGTGCTTGTACAAATAGCTAACGGCGATCCACTCGCAGAAAAAAGCAGAATCGAAGAATCTGATGAGCCGACCGGTCTCCCTGGAGGCAGTATCGCTCGTCGGAATCTTGCGTGTGGTGACCTCTCGTGGCGACTTGGAAGTCCACTCGCCGAACGCGCGCGTAAGCCGAGGAGTTTCGCCATTGTCGCGCGCTCGTTGTGGCTCAATTCAGTTTAATTTGATGGTCTGAGCATACCAAGAAGAAGAGTTGGATCCGTAATTGCGATCAGTGGTCGGTCAATTAAAAAACCCACGATTTTGGAGAAGATCCTCAACGACGTCGTATGATTGGATGCTAAATTGGGGATGAGGAGGAGGAGGAAAGCTGACGTAGGCGGTGGTGCTTGGAGGGTGTTGAGAGTTTTTTTCCTTTTCTTTTTATATATCCCTCATTTATTTGGTTGAAGATTTCAGAGCGGTGGGTGACGAACGGGCAAAGGTAATTCTTCTATCTTTTCAAGATTTTTTCAAAGAAATTCTTGGTGAGAAAAGAATCAAAAGAGGAATTTCAAATTTCAAACTAGAAGAAGAATCCTTGCACAACCATTGAAAGCATGCATAAATGTTCTTGAGATATGTCTTCTCAGATCAAACAGATTAAGACAACCAACGCAATCATTGATTCATGTATATCAATCATCCAGCTAGTTTGGGCGAGTTTGATTGGTCTCAACCCAATTGGCCAACATCTTCTCCCAGCTGCAATGGCGATGTTCATCAATACAAACGTCCAACCTTTTGTCACTAATCTTGATCTTCCAATGTCCATCAGATAAGTTTGCTTTCTCGGCTGCTCTTCTGTCATGTTCCAAAGTAGCCTTCTGCACTGTCCTCATCATACAGAAACCTTGTAACTCCTCGCTCATACCGTCATGAACGTTCCACCACGTCTTATGAGCAACATCGCTTGCAAACTCTTGCAGCCAATCCACATTCCAGTTGCAGTCATAGTCTCTAAAGCACATCCAAGGCTTGTTTCCCAGGTAATGTAGCACGTAGAGCACAGGCGGGTCCGCCTTGAACAAAAGCATCTTCCTCTTCTTCACCCTATCACTGTCTCCTATCCATATGTGTTTCAGGAAATTCATGTGCCTTGGTATTCTGTGCCACCAAGTGAATATCTCGTTCAAGAAACCTTGATCTCCACCGTTGTACGAATTTATGTCGTTTATATGTTCCATCAGAAGCTCGAATGTGTTGTTGGACGGTTCTATCACCATCACTCCCGAGTTAAATATTGGGCCCGCATTGCCTGTCGCTGAGACTTCTGGTAATGAGAATAAGAAATCGATGTTCCGCAAGATAAGCATGTCTGCATCGATGAAGATGATCTTGTCATAATCAGTGAGCTGCCATAGTCTGAACTTGCTGTAGTTCCATTCGTTGTAAGAATCTTTAAGGGCTTTAGGGTTTCTGATCCGTTGTATGGTCCGAACTTTCCAACCAGCAAGCTCTAGTCCATGCCTGTTGTGGTCACTTATTGTATCATCCACGAGAATCACGATGTCCTTTGTGGACCCCGCTTTTCGTATGCTCCGGGCAGCTACTATCGCTCCGCAGACGTAAGAATAAACCGAGTGGAGAACAGTAGCATATGCTTCGCGCTGCTGGTTCTTTACAATGTAATTCTTGTCTGCAAATTAAGTTTTTATTTTCCCCGTTAGTACAAGCAGGACATCTGATCAGCTAGTAGTAAGGCATCATGCAAATTGATAGAAATAAAGAGTTATTATAATAAGCTTCCAAGTACCTAATCCCCCAAGTGGAAGAGCAAGCTCACAAGACCCTATGGGAAGATGAAGCTTTCCTCTCAGTCGATTCAAGTCGGGCTTATACAGCCAAGTGCTCCCTTCGCGCGCGACAAGATCGTCCAGTGGGAAAAGGTTTGGCATAGGGAAGCACTGTGTGATTATAACAACATAAATAGGACGAAAACCCTTGTTAGAAGCGGCCAAACGCGCGACAGAAAGCTGTAGGTGAAGCCTGGCTACGTCCCTAGTCCAGTTTCCTTTACATGGAAGCTTCACAGACAAGAGGTCGAGGGGTCGTAATGGAATCTTTGGTACAGGAAGTGAAGGGCAATTCGGTAATTCCATCTCTTGTTCTTCATCGATCCACTCGGGGTATAGCGAATGCCAGGTCAGATTCCTATCTGCATGATCGAGCTCCAAGACTTTGTGAATTGTAGTGGGGAAGTGCCATTTCCACTGATTGATTTCGTCCCCGTTGAAGTTCAAAAGGCCGTTGATTTTGATTATGTAGTCTCTTGGTATGCGCTTTAAGGCTCGGGAGATTTCTGTCCAGTCTAAGACTATATCGGACGTGTATCGAAGATCTGAAGTACCACCCCATATCCATCTGTTTTGCATGTATGTATACACAGACAGACAGAACCAGAAGATCATGTGATGAAGTTCAAAAAGAAAAAAAGAAGCATCTCATTATTACATCGCCTTAGTTACTTACTGGGACATCAAGTTTTGATTGAAATTGTTGGGAGAGGAAAGAATCGTAAAGACAGCAACAAGAACGAGGAGAAACATGAAGCACAACTTGATACTGTGGAGCCTCCATTTCATGCTCTTCGATGCCACGAATTCGAATGCTTTCTTATCACCCCTGACTTTGATCTTCTGCAGCTTATTTCTTTTATGCCCTTCGTCTCTGTCAGAAACAATAGCAATGAATCATAACTCAGAAAACGGTCTAAAGAAAGAACACAGTAGTGATGATATTGTTGAGAGTGATCATCGAAGCAAAGCTCACGTTCGTTGTCTCGAGTCCATGATGATGAATCAACCGAGTTTTCGATGTTTCGCAGGTTATGGAAAAAAAGGTTGAAGAGATGGAACTAAGCATAAATAAATCATCAAGCAAAACATATGGAAGATCAAAGGAGTGATTAACTTTTGTGAGAAAATGGCAAATAACATTGAATTGATGTCAAGAAAGACTATAAAAAGAATTAATTAATTACATAATCATCCAGTATTTGTGCCACGTGATTAATCCATTCCAAATGACACATTAATTTATTGCATGTCGAAGGTTAAGGTGTGAGATATTAATTATAAATGTCAAGCAAATTCTCTTCAACCTTAGAGCATCTCCAACCGTACTTCAAAACTCAAAATTTGGAGTAAAAATACTCCAACCGTACGCCAAACGCAAACCCAAAATGGGTTTTTTAGTTTCTCTCTCATCTTTTAGACTCAAATTTACGTCTGAACGCAAAAAATAGGTTTGATGTTTTAAAATTACAAACAAGTCCTTTTACTTGTATTGAATTATTATTAAAGCACTCATATATAAAAAATAAAAATAAATAAAAGGAGGTTGTATATTAATAAGATTATAAAACTTACATAATAAACAATTATTATAACATTTACTTTTTTTATTAATTATTTTTTATATCTTATTAATTATTCTTTTATTTTATTTATATGTAATATAATGGCATCATAGTAGAATTTAAAAAATTACAAATGAAGATGATCACATTGCACTTTGAAATATTCTAATTGATCATTTGTGGAAGGAATACATCAATTCTGAAACTTGAAATATTATTTATCTTTTATTTGTACGAATAATATTTTTTATGTGCATCTCAATATATTTTTTCCCTCGTGTTGTTTAATTTCTATATTTTTAATAAATATTTTTCGATGTTTTTTTTATGTACAAATAATAATTTTATTACAAATTTTATTAAATATTTCTTAATCAACTTTACAATAATATTGTGGTCTAATTTGTAATGTTGTAAAATATATGGATAGTATTGAAAATTTGAAAAAGTTAATATGGAAGTGAATATTAATAATATTATTTTGAGTTTGAGAATGAGTTTAATGGTTGAAGAAGAATAACTGCATTTTGAGTTTGAGAATGAGTTTGAGTTTGAGAATGTATTTTTCGGTTGTAAATTGTGGCTCTCTTTTTTTTTTTAAAAAAAAACGTCATTGTTCTTCTAGAGAAGTGCGACGATTGAAATAGAATAGCAACTACTAAACTAATACAAGGATTTTAAAATAGATATATCCATCCACTTCATTTTCAGACGTTGGCTGACTTTTTGACTCCACAGGTTCGAGGGTTTAACAGCACGGCGGAGAAGATAGCTGAACAGAACAGCGACCTCGCTCGAACCTTTGGGTATAGCAAATCATCAAAGACCTGAGATGAGATTTTGAATACCAGCTCATGCTTTTTCCTGCGGCAATTAGGTTAGTTTCGAAGAACACTTTGTTGAAAAGTAATCAGTTCATACGATCGCACTCGGTTCCATCGCTTGCCCACTTCACACCGTACTTTTCTAACTCGAGTGGTTCCGAAGACCCCTGCCTTAATACTAAGAAAAATGATGTTGCAAGTTATGGTGATCGAAGTGGTGGGAGTGAATTAACTTCGAGTGGGGTTGCGGAGATTCTCAGAAATATGCACAGGGACCCCCTGTCTGCGTTGGGATTTTTGACCAACTTAAGGAGAATGGGTATAGGCATGGCGTTTTAAGTTATTTGGCTGTTATTAAGATATTATCCCACTGGGGTTTGGACCGGAAGCTGTGTTCTCTTTTTGAGGATGTCATAACTATGAATACCGAAGAATGGTGTTTTAAGGTGTCGGAGTTATTCGATGCGATGGTGGAAGAGGTGAGAATTGAGGGATTATATTCGTTGGTTCGGGCATTCGATGCTTTGCTTAAGGCTTACGTTACACTAGGCATGTTCGACGAGGCTTTAGATATTTTATTTCAGATGAAGGAACACGATGTTGGGCCTTCATTGTTTTCGTGTAACTTCTTGATGAATGGGCTGGTGGGGCGTGGAAAATTCGAGATAGTGGCAGCTTTGTACAAGCAGTTGAAGGTACTTGGCATTCGCCCTAATGTATATACTTATGGGATTGTGATAAAGGCGTACTCTCGACGTGGTTGGTTGAAAGAAGCAAGAGGCGTGCTGCTTGAGATGGACGAAGATAAGGTGGCTCCCAATGCTTTCACTTGCGCAGCTTATCTCGAAGGGCTTTGCATGCATGGCCTGTCAGATACGGGTTATGATGTTTTGCTAGCGTGGGAAAGGCATAACGCTCCAATTGATGCATATGCTTATGCTGTTGTAATTCAGGGCTTTGTTAGTGAAAAGAAGCTGAATATGGCGGAGACTGTCCTACAAAAATTGGAAGAAAGCATCCTATTACCTACCGAGATGCATTATCGTGCCTTGATTCAGGGGTACTGTGATGGTGGGGACATAGGTAAAGTCTTGGATATTCATAATGCGATGGTGGCTAAGGGTATTAAAACTAATTGTCTGATTCTCACGTTGATTCTGCAATGTTTTTGCCAGAAAGGCTTTTATGCAGAAGCAATTGAGCATTTCAGGAACTCTCAAGAGCTTGGCATCTTTCTTGATGGGGTTTCATATAACGTTGCCATTGATGCCCTGTGCAAACAGGGAAAGGTAGATGAAGCTCTTCACTTATTTGAAGAGATGAAGGATAAGAAGCTGATCCCAGATGTGGTTCATTACACCACGTTGATGAGTGGTATGTGTGCGCACGGACACACTTTAGACGCTGGAAGGTTGTTGTTAAGAGAAATGATAGAAGATGGTCTGAAACCCGATGTTATAACTTTCAATGTACTCGCTGGTGGTCTGTCTAGATCTGGCCTTGTAGAACAGTTGCATTCCCTTCTTGATACTATGAAGAAAAATGGCTTGACTCCAAGTTCAGCTACACACAACGAGATAATAGAAGGTCTGTGCGTTGCTAAAAAGGTTGGGGAAGCTGAAAACTATTTCACCGACTTGGAAGATAAGAGCATCGAAAACTATGCTTCAATGGTTAATGGGTACTGTGAATCAAGCAATGCTGTGAAGGGATACGGACTTTTTCTTCGGCTGTTCAATCAAGGGCTTCTGATTTCTAAAAACTCTCGTTCGAAGCTCCTTAACAGCCTCTGTGTGGAAGGTAGTTGTGATAAAGCTTTTAAGTTGTTCGAGACTATGCTTCTCTTGGAGATGGCCCTAATAAGAAACTGTGCAGCGATCTCATTGCTGTCCTATGTCGTGCCGGAGACATGGAAAGGGCCCGATGGGTGTTGGATCGTATGATCGACAGAGGGTTATCTCCGGATCTGATCACATATACAATTATGCTGAATGGCTACTGTCGGAAGAGTTGGTTGAAGGAAGCTTTCGATCTTTTCAGTCACATGAAGGAAAGAGGGATTAGTCCAGACATCGTTACCTACACTGTCTTGCTCGATGGGCACCACAAGATAAGCTTTAAAAACAGTCGACGTACCAAGAGAAGCAGCAGGATGCTAAAGCAACTGGCTTTGGCTTACAGGCGTGAAATGAAGGAGGTGGGCTTGAATCCCGATGTGGTATGCTACACCGCCTTAATCGACAGCAGCTGTAAATCAGGCAACCTCGAGGATGCTGTCTCCCTCTTCAATGAAATGATCGATCAAGGTCTGTGTCCTGACAGGGTGGTTTATACGGCTCTGATATCTGGCTATTGCAGGCAAGGAGATGTAGACAAGGGTTTAACCCTTGTAGATGAGATGTCGGGAAAGAGGTTAGAGGTGGATGAGCGTACCATGTTAGCATTGCATGATGGGGAGATTATCAAGGCCAAGTAGTACTGTTCGGATTTGATTGGAGTTGGAAGGTAGGCTGCATACCATTTCATGTCCAACGACTCACCGGTCGGTGTATAGAGACTTCCCGCAATAAGATAGGTTGAGTTGATGGTTGAGAACGATAGATGTTGGACAGTTTTGCATGAGGTTGGCTGACCACTTGTTGTAACGTTCTCCTTTGTTAAACCACTTTTTACCGAGGTTAGTTAGAACGACTGTAATGTTAACGATCAAAATCAAAACAGACTAGAATTTAACTTATTATAAGAAAAGAAAATTTTAGTGATCATTGACGATGACCAAAACATCAGGAGTGTTGCGAGGTATAGAGATTGTATTGGATCTTTGATAGAAGAAAGTAATCAAATCGTTCCAATGCGAAACAAAACAGAACAAAATCCTATTAATATTCTGTCTAAGCGTTTGCGGTTTTAGTTCTCCGAGAACTTCCAATTAATGTGCCCACATTTTCTCCTCTAATGGCCTTCGATATGTTACCAGGCTTATTCAGTTTAAACACCACAACTGTTACAAACAAAACAAAACAAAACGACCTGAGTTTGCTCCTTAAGAGATTATAGCAAGAAAGGTTAATTTTTCTTACCAGGAATGTTGTTTTCTTGGCACAAAGTAATGGCAGTCATATCCATCACAGACAGTTCTTTCGAAGTCACGTCTTGGTAAGTAAGAGTTTCGAGTAGCCGTGCATTGGGATTGCGTCTCGGGTCATCGTCGTACACACCGTCAACATTTGTAGCTTTCAGAACAACCTCGGCGTTAACTAGTTGTTACAGTGAAGGAAAGATTAGTTCATCGTACGAAGAAAGAAATCAAGCAATGGAATTGATTTTAGACAAGCATTGGATATATACTCTCTGCAGCTCGGAGTGATGCAGCCGTATCAGTGGTAAAGAAGGGATTTCCAGTTCCAGCTGCGAAAATAACGACCCTTCCTTTCTCGAGATGCCTCACAGCCCTTCTACGTATGTAGGGCTCTGCCACTTCCGACATACGAAAAGCTGTCTGAACCCGTGTTGGGATGCCAATGCTCTCCATTGTGGCTTGCAAGAATATAGCATTCATCACAGTTGCTAGCATCCTTTTCGTGATGTATCAGGAAAACATAATCATTGGGACAACTATTAAGTAAACCGTACCACTATTTTCATTCAAATTATGTCTAGAAACTGGATGACCGAAAAAGGAATATATATATATATGTATATATATAAATCTAACCCGATATAATCAGCAGATGATCGGTCAAGACCACTGCTCCCAGCCCACGAGGCGCCTCGAAGATATTTCCACCACCAACAACAATGGCAACCTGCAACAGATTCATGGAAGGATCGGTTCTTCTCTCGCCACTTATTTACATAAAGTTTAAAAGATAATCGGAAGAATCATTGAACTAAGTAGGAATGTGGACTACATAGGAGAAAGAGGGGTAGCAAGACGTTTGTCTATGCCGAGAATATCTTCAGCCAAAGTTAATTACTCAATTATCAGTCAAGCAAGACAAAAATGAAAGAAGCAATCCAACTGTGTGATGGGCACAAATATATCTACACTGACTTCCATGAAAACTAAAACAAGCCTGCTTCTAAAATAAACCAACCTCAATACCTAGCCGAGTAACAGAGGCAACCTCCCTAGCAATCTCCATCGTTATCTGTGAATGTAAAGGATATATTATAAGCACCAAGAGATAGGACAAGTTCTTAAGTATGCTGGCTCTATATTATTGAGACCTTTGGATCAATATTTTGTTTCTGATCTCCTGCAAGTGCCTCACCGCTAACTTTAAGCAACACCCTACGCCATTTACATGGTGATCCGGGCGTACCATTTTCGTTCATCGAGACACACCGAAAGAAGGCATTGACGGTAACTGAGTTGTCTGCAAAAAGATGGGGAAGAATGATACATATAGAACAGAGTGCGGGGTATACTACCGCAACCTTTTTGCTTGTAATTACAAAATATATAAAGCATTCATCTAGAGCTGTTTCATACACAAAGAGGCACGTAGTCTTAGGACCGAAGTCCGTCCATAGGAAAACAGAAACAGATCACACGCATGTGTAAAGAAGACAGGGGCATACATACCTTGGATCCGACGAGTTGGGGCCCACGCAACAGCTCACAAGCAAAGACGGATTAGAGCTGTGAAATCCACAAGCACTGGTGGGCTTTTATAAAGAGTACTGCTTTTCGAGAAATGGAGTGTAGGAAAACATACGCCATTGTAGGAGCTGATCGAAACGGACATTCTTGGATGATGATGATGATGATTGATAGACAGCCTCAGTTGGTGAAATTTGAGACGAAGGGTGCGTCTCCTCTCCTTGGTGATGGATGATAAATGATAACGAAGAGAAATATCTGTATAAAGAAAAGAAGAAACATATAATTTAATTTAGTAGTCGGACGGAAATTATTTAAGTTGGCCAGATTTTGTAAAGCCCAGCCCAATATACAAATCGTCTCGTTGTAGTATACTTTGATAAATCTCTCAAAACCCTAAACACATCCACGTCCTATCCTAAGAGTTGAAAAGAAGGGGACAAGAGCATTTTTCTGCTAAACCCTATTTTGGCCGCGTACTGACGGTGGTCATCGTCGTTCATTTAGGCAACAATGTTGGTTTTGTTTGAAACACCCGCCGGCTTCGCGCTGTTCAAGTTCTCGATGAAGGCAAACTAACTAAAGTCGAGGTGCAACAATTTTTTAATTTTTTTTTTCTTTAACCCGAGCTCTTGCT